>JAMAGZ010000021.1:111056-342010 GCA_023626575.1 Penicillium sp. PF1803
CCTCTGAGAGAACAGTTTCTAGCAAGTCGTACCAGTGCTGAAGAAGTCCTACATCCTCTGCTTGGATTCGCTTCAGTTCCTTGGTCTTTTGCTTCACAGGGCCTAGACCAAAATCCTTTGGTATGCGCTTCATGAAGGCATACGGCCAATTTTTGCCAACCTGCCTATCCGGCTGGCCCGCTCGCGCCAGTGCGCGATTTGCCCACGCGCCTACTACCGCTGCGGTAGGTGGGAGATTCCAACTATGCATTTGGACTATGCAGCTGACCAAGGCCTTCTCCTGGTATGGCTCCAGGAGATTCTTGAGCGATTTGGTGGGTGTAATAGGCGATTTGGCCTTTTTGACGCGATCTCTCAAGGTAGTGCGAGATACACCGAATTGACGCGCAATCTTCGCGATTATGGGCTTCTTTTGGGATAATACCACTTTGCAGGCTTCGGCCATACGAAATTCATCAAATCGCGATCTTTAGGCATATTGGGCGGTTGAATTGGCTCGTAGTAGGCTACTGGTAAAAAAGTGACGGGGATTGCGGGCGCACCCACAAGCGAAAGCAGTGGGTGCGCGAAGGCACGGATAACGTAGCCTGGGGGCGAGTGTCGAAACCAACGACCTTCTCTGTTGCCGCAAATGTCAGGTCGGCTCCTCCGAGAAGATGAAGAATCTCAGCACTAAATGGCCCATACTTCACACATTGTCATCCTTGGCTAAGGCTTTTTAGATTACGTAGAGTTCCAATGTTGATATTTGATAATAATTTTCATGTTCATTCATTAAATCATGGCCAGACCAGCAAGGCCCCCTCCACAGAAAAAAAACTAGACATATATGATGGGAACGCCGTACACACCAGATGCAAACAAAGATGGTATTTTACTCGAAAGAAACCCCCCAAAAGCCTCCAGCCCCGTGCAATATTTAGTGACTTGTGGGCGTAGAGCGAGGCAGATGTGGGTTCGACACTGGGATGCCTGCACGGCGCTTGGATTGCGGCTTGGGCCGGGAAAGTGTGTACCTGGAAGGACAATATGTTAGAATTTTGGAACCCAGAATGTAGTGGTAGATGGAGGGCAACATACTTGGCAAATGCACGCGACAGCGCCTTCTTGCAGCTGACCTTTTGGCTGCCAATGAAGGACTCGACAGTGACAGCGATGGCACGGTCAATGTCCTGGGCGGAACAATACTCAGACAAGCGCATCTTGCAGAAAGCCTCAGCTATACGCATAATGGCTTCCAGATGACGGACCTAAACAAAGAAACGTATGAGTATTTTGTACAGTTGGCAGAGAAGGAAAGGGGTCACTCACTGTAATAGGGTAGGCACCAGTAGCCAAAGACTCGCGGCGCATGTCTGCGAACAGACGAGCAACCTTGTCCTGGTCGATCTGGTACAGCTTGGGGTGGCATCGCTCACGGGCGTAGAGAATGTACTTCCGGAGCAGCTCCTGTGGGATCTCACCCTCCTTCTCCTCGTCGGCCCTCTTTTGCTCTGCAGCCCGGCGAGCGAGCTCTTCCTGGGACGGAGGAAGACGGCGGCCTTCCCTATCGATGCGGTAACCATCAATGTCAATGAGATGGCCGTCTGTGTCAACCAAATCACCCTGGTCATTGCGCAGAGGCTTGGCCGGGTTGGCGCGGTGGTGCGACTCGATCACAAAGTTTGCCAGGCGCTCGTCCTCAGCAGGCTCGACCAGATCACGAACCACACAAAGAATATCGAAACGAGACAATATAGGGTCGGTCAGCTCGACGTTCTCCGAGAAGGCCTTGGTGCTGTTATAGCGGCCACCGATGGGGTTGGCGGCGGCAACGACTGCACAGCGGGCCTGCAGAGTGGTGACAATACCAGCCTTGGAGATAGAGATAGTCTGTTGCTCCATGGCTTCGTGAATGGAAGTTCGATCTTGGTCGTTCATCTTGTCGAACTCGTCAATCAAGCAAGTACCACGATCAGCCAGCACCAAAGCACCACCTTCGAGAGTCCATTCACTTGTCAGAGGGTCCCGACGAACGCTAGCGGTCAAACCGACGGCACTGGCACCTTGACCGGTGGCAAAGACGGCACGGTGGGCAGACTTCTCGACATACTTGAGGACCTGCGACTTGGCAGTACCGGGGTCACCGAGCAGGAGGACGTTGATGTCACCACGAATAGACATCTTACCCTGGGCCTGTTTGCTGACACCACCAAAGAGTGAAAGCGCGACAGCAGTCTTGACATCCTGGTGACCGTAGATACTGGGGGCGATGGAGCGAACGATCTTGTCCACAATCTCGGGATCGCGAGACAAAGCACGAATCTCGCGCTCGTCTTCTTCGGTCAAGTTAAAGCCAGCAAGCTGGTCGTGTGCCTTGACAACATGGTTGGCCTCAATGACTGTCGCAAAGACTGGGAATCCGTTCTTGTTGTTCAGCTGAGCATCATAGCTGTTGCGATAAATACCAGTGATCTCAATCTCGTCACCAGGCTTGGCAGAATCGATCAAATCGGCCAACAGGACGACCTCACGCTGGCGGGGCAGACGACCGGCCGGCACCGAACCAGGAGACTCCTGCAGAGTCAACTTCTGGTAGTTGCGGTAAACGGTCTTCTCAGAGTTGACGGTAAAGGGACCGCGGGACTGACAGTTCTGGCAGTACGAGATCTTGACCTCGGCGCTAGCCTCTTGCTGGAAGGGACCAAGAGTGATACCACACTTCTGGCAAAGGAACATGACATACTTCAACTGTGGGAAGACACCAGTACGGCGCGTCACCACACCGCCGACGCGAACCAGACAGTTCAAGTGCGACTGGCGCAGTTGGCGCAGAGTGTAAATGATGGGCACATCGGTGATGCGCACGTGGATTTCGTTGTGAATGTCATGGTATTGGGGGTAGTGGAAGAGAGTGACATCGAGGGCGACTTGATCAAAGACCTTCAAGACTTCGGTGGGCTCGTTGGCGAGGAAGTAGGACAGAGCAGCCTTGGTCTCGCTCAAGTGGGCGTATGACACCTCAAGTGAGGCGGAGTTGACCTCACCGAGGGTCTTAATTCGGTTTCCATAAACGGACTGACCAGACGGGTCGATGAATTCTGTCAGGAAAGCCTTGAACTCCCGATAGATAGAGCGGAGTACTTGGGGCTGGGTGACCCAGTCTGTGATGTTGGCGGCCTTGACATCGGCCAATTCCTCCAAAGACAGCTCCTCCATACCCTCATCAGCCATATCAATATCCTCACGCTCTTCGTCATAATGATGGCGACGACGGCGCGGCTGGCGCGACAGGTCGAGATCCATATCATCGTCATCCTGCAAGAAGGCAGCAGGCATACGGCGCCGGCGGGCGAGTTCTCGATCTCTCTGGTTCAGTCGTGCGTCTAATTGTCGGCGGGTTGAGGCATCAAGTTCATCGTGGTCTTCGTCATCATCAATGTACGCCTCGTTCACATATCGATCATCTTCAGCAGCGCGGTAATCACGCTCGAAGTTATCGCCGAACAGATCGATTCCATCCTCATCTTCTGCCAACTCATCCGCATCATCAATGTCGGGAATCATCTCAGTCTCCTCCTCGTCATCGTCTTCGCCTTCGTCAAATGGAGGCATGGGAGGGGGTGACGACCCCAATGCGGCAGCTGCTCACAGCTGGTTAGTCTGATCCATGGCGCAAACTTTTTCCTAGGGTAACCGAATATGCACATACGACTGGAGGGAGGCAATTGCCCCGGCGAAGACATGTCATCTGGCTCTCGTGAGCGCTTGCGAGTGTTGGCTCTGAGACCGCGGTTTGCGGCCGAATCGCTGGGTTGGAGGGGACTGCAAGTGTGCATTAGTATTGTGGGCACTGGAAAACTAAAAAAACCCCAGTAAATAAATGACTGGCGAACAATACTCACTCCATATTGTGTGTATGTGGCTCAATCGTCCAAATCGGGATGGATTGAGGCCGAGATGGGGGGATAAGGGAGGGAGTTGTGGAATGGAGGAAGCTTTGTAAATTTCTTGATGGAGTTCCCAGGAGGACGATGAGGAGGAGGAAGGGGCGGGAACTACGAGACGCGTCGAGGGCGGCCCAAAACGGCAAAAACTTGACGCGACGCGTTTTCAATTAAACCCCAATTAGGGATAGTCACGTGGATAGAAGTGGCAGAATAATGGAGATTTCTAGAGTGTATCATACTCCGTAGATGGACAGACAATATAAATCCATCATTATAGTTAGTAAGAAAGAGTATTGAACTCTCAAGTCTAATTACTTCCTCCGTATTCTGGAGTGATCTGGTCTAGTAAGGCAAACTAGGCGAAGTCAAGTGAGGCGCGAAGAACCAGTCGCGACATGATACAAAGCCATGTGAGATCATGGTCTCACAAGACGTAAACTCCCAACAAGCGTCCGCACAACACCCTCGGTGACGCCTTTCTATGTGCTACCTTTAAACTTCCCACGCCGATTTTCGGCGCATGCTCTCGCCAACAAGCGTGTCGCCGCAGACCACGGAACGTTCACAACCGTCCAACCTCACACCGCCCGCGCATCGCGTTCGCCCCAGACTCGGCAGCTTCCTTTGACACCCAGTCGCGACTTTGCGCAAACCTGACGCCTGGCTTTTTGAGACTTTCGCCTAGGAATACCGTTTGAACTGCACGGACCTTCTCTCGCGCGATGGATTCCCTCCCAACTGGGCCACTCAAGGCCGATGTTGCTCGGCGAGAGAGCTTCGGATCTCAGAACTCTCAGACAGCAAAAGAGTACGTATCGCAAATAAAAACGACTGGCAAAGTGATGCGAATATGAGAGCTAATTCACAACAGATTTATTGACTCTCAGATTCGTCTCGAAGCTGATGCTCGAGAGGTCCTACCATATGTATGTGCGACGCCCTGATCGTTTGGAGACTAATCGCGCCCAATACACGTTTGGAGGTTAACCACACCCAATATTGGAGCTTAACCATGCCCAATACACGTTTGGAGCTTAACCACGCCCAATACATGTTTGGAGCTTCACCACGCCCAATACACGTTTGGAGACTAACCACGTCCAATACATAGTCCTTCGACTCTTGCACCCATGACCTCGGTCCTCTGCGACAGAATCTATTCGCCTGTCTGACTTGCAATCCGCCCCCCTCGAACCCCGATGATGCCTACACTCCCGCTGCTGTATGCTACTCCTGCTCTATCGCATGTCATGGCGAGCACACCTTGGTCGAACTATTCAACAAGCGCAATTTCGTCTGCGACTGCGGTACGACTCGCATGCCCTCTACCTCCCCGTGTACACTGCGCGAAGACCCCGTCACCGGCCGAAAGGGCGTCCACTCCCAGGAACCTGCCCTGGGCAACAAATACAACCACAACTTCCGCAATCGGTTCTGCGGCTGCGGGGAGAAGTATGACCCGCATCAAGAGAAGGGCACCATGTTCCAATGCCTGGGTCTTGGCAGTGTCGAGACTGGAGGTTGTGGCGAGGACTGGTGGCACCCAGAGTGTCTCATTGGACTGTCGCGTGATTGGTACAAGAACAAGAAGGCGGTGGCTTTTGGTGGAGACGCTGCTGCTGAAGGTGCTGTCGAAGGTGCTGATGTCGCTGACGAAGACGACGAAACCCCTCTGCCTCCTGGTTTCCCGGACGAGGACGATTTCGAGCACTTGATCTGTTTCAAGTGCATTGATTCCACCCCATGGCTGAAGCGATATGCTGGAACCCCAGGGTTCCTTCCACCAGTATATCGAAACGGTGGAATTGAGAAGCCCTCGCAACCAGTGCCAGAGATACCCGCCACTGCGGAGCCAACGAAGCAAGAGGACAACTCAAAGAAGCGCAAGGCTGAGGATGATGAGCCCGCACAGGATGAGCCCGCTGCAAAGCGAACCAAAGAGGAGGACGTTCCCACAAACGACCCTGAACTTGAGCCATCCAAACTCGACACTATCAAAGAAGAACCCTCTACCAACCCTACCACCACCACCGAAACACCCACAACCGACCCCCCAAAGCCGAAGCACGCCTCCCTCCCCAACCCCGCCCCAGAAGCATCCTTCTCCCTCTTCCTCCTCGAAAACTTCCACGACCGCCTCTGCCGCTGCACAGAATGCTTCCCCAATCTCGTCCCGCACCCCCAACTCCGCGAAGAAGAAGACACCTACGAACCACCCCTCTCCGACGACGGCGAAGGCGACAACGCCGCCGGCAGTACCGGAACAGGTAGTCTCCTCGAGCGCGGCGAAGCAGCTCTGAGCAACGTCGACCGCGTGCGTGCCATTGAAGGCGCGATGATTTACAACCATCTCCGCGATAAGGTGAAGGATTTCCTTAAGCCGTTTGCGGAGAGTGGACAGGCTGTTAGTGCTGAGGATATTAAGGGGTACTTTGAGAAGCTTCGGGGTGATGAGCAGGGTATTAAGGATGCTGCTGGTCGGGCTTCTGCTGAGGGAAAGGGCGGGGATGGTGACAATGCTGGGGGTGATAATCGCCGTGAGCAGAATGGTGAGTTCTATGCCCTGAACTACTTTCTAATGATCGTTGGTCGCTAACGTCTTTGCAGGATACTAATTGTGCGGGATCCTCTTGGTTTCAGGATGAGGAACTTGCACCTGTATTTTACTTGCGGGATTACGGTGTTGGGTTGTACTGTACCAACTGCGATTTGGAACAGCTCATGATCACGTACTTGATGGGATCAGCTTGGGGGCTTTCAGGATTGGGACACGGAAATGGAATGGGATTGGTCACCAGGAATTACTCAAAGCGGATTACTTCAGGCGCAATATGGTTTAATGGAATTCTTCATTTGACGAGATGCATCCGATGCAAAATGGTATCTAAAAAACAGACCTGAAACAACCTAGAAACGCCAACCGAAACGAAAAAGCCCTGGCCATGCTGATCGAGTAGCCTTCCTTGAACCCAACCCCATCATGTGCTATATGTATAGGAAACAAGTATCAATATGCAATGTACCATGCCGCCAAACGGTTCAAAAAGTAGAAATCACTCCTTCAGACGCTTGGTGGATCTCAGCAGCGAGTCATCCGGCAGACCACTACGCTTAGTACCAGGCAAGCTACCACTGCGTATATCATTATCATCCTGCGTGACCCGACGATGCGGGTACTTGTGCTCGATGCCATTGAAACAATCTCCGCTGATAGGGCCTCCATTCGCGAAGTAGGGATGCTCCAATGCTTCCTGTGCCGTGATCCGCTTTGTCGGATCATACTCGAGCATGCGTGAAAGAAGGTCGAAGCCATCTGCGCCTGGAGTCCCCGTTTTCGAGGTCGCAGAGTAGCCTCCATTCTTTAGGCAACTTTGATACCAGCCTTCGAGATTAGGGCCGCGGTGGAAGTGGGCTGGCTGTCGATGTAGCACTAGAGACTGCAGCTGGGTATACTCGGGCATAGCAACGAGGCCGGGCCATGTCTCTTTACGAGGAAGGCCGAGAATCTCGACGATCTTCATCATTTGGTTGCGCTGGAAGGGAACTGTCTTTTTGCTGTCCATCTTGGCTTCCTCGCCTTTGAAAATGGGGCGCAACGATAGGAGCTCGGCGAAGATGCATCCCACTGCCCACATGTCAACAGCGGGGGTATAGTGCCGACTTCCCAGGAGAAGTTCTGGAGCTCGGTACCATATTGTGACAACCACCTTGTCACCAGAAAATAGAGAGTTCAAGGGTTTGTAAAAAAGACGGGCCAGGCCCAAATCACCGATTCGGATAGCTCCGCTGGACGTGACGAGGATGTTGGCTGGCTTGAGATCACGGTGTAATACCCAGTTGGTGTGCAGATATAACAAGCCATTGAGCAGCTGGAACAGGATCGACCGTACCATTGTCGCAGGGATCGCGTGCCGCTGAGGTTGTGTGTGGTGATGGATGATCTGGAGCAAATCATGCTCCGTATACTCAAACACCATAAAGATGCATTTGTCCTCTAGGATAATTTCTTCCAGCTGGACGACATTGGCATGGGAGAGTTCGGTACATAGAGCCATCTCACGGATAGCCGATTGGGAGAGACCGGTATACTGGATCGTTTCACCTTCTTTGTCCGGCTTGAATCTAGAGGATGCGAGTCAGTGCCCGACTCGATATGGCAGATACCCAAAATTTAAGGCTGTAAACGTACTTCTTGATCGCAAACTCCCCCTTTTGGCCATTTTTGCCGATCGCCTTGTAAACCCGGCCATAGGTACCACTGCTGATGAACCCAACGATATGATACCGATCACGCACTCGGACTTTACTTGTATACCCCCCGGGCCTGCGGGATTCGATAGTCTCTGTACAAACAAGGCAATTGGTCAGCTTGTGCACGGAAATCCGGAGTCTCGCAACGGGCATTGCGGGGGAAAGAATAGCGGAGACAAATCAAAGGATCCAAGCGTCTTTCGATGAATCCAACAAGGTGTATAAAGATCGCAAACCAGAGATATGGGCCACCCTCCTATTTGAAATTGCTTTTCACTCCCAGGACAATAATCCGAAACGACACCCCCAGTGACTTGCAAAGGGAAAGAAAGATTACCCCGAGGATAGAAGCCCCCAGCAGAATTCAGAAATGGGAAGCCTTTCCCAAACATCGTGGAGATCAACAGGGACGACAGAGGATAGATCGTGCACAGGTGCTGTTCAACAGAGGCAGCAGGTAGAGAGGCGACCAAGAACTGAAGAATGTATAATAATTACCATCGACAGTGGCCTGGAGACTCCGTTTAAGATTCTGGCCGACAGTCTTGGGTCGGGCAGAGATCGAACCGGAGGAGGAAGGCGGGTTTGTCAGACTCATTTGGATCGTTACTCGTCCATCGGAGGTTTCGGGGGGAGGAAAGGGCCACCAGAGAGGCGATTTCCGTCGCGATGCGCAATTGGGAAGGTGGGCGTGTGGGGAGAGAGGCGACGATTCGGCGATTCGGGGCAACCGGACGAGGATGGATGGATGGAGGCAGGTTCAACCTTAGTCAGCGGTGAGGAGGCCTGATTATCGGAGAATTTCCCGGTATAAAGTTGGGGGTAAAGTAAAAAGGAGGAGGGAAGGGGGGGGGATGGATTACTCCGTGAAGGAGTAGTATTCGTGGCGGAAGGCAAGGAAAAGGGGCGGTTGGGATTCGATTAAGAAGTTGGAGTTGGCGGAGTAGCACGAGGCGATCACACGGGCTGTTACTACTACTCCGTACTGAGTCCTTGAGTCCCCGCAAGTCAGTCCAGCCCAGCCAGCCCCGTTCGAGATAACAGCTCCCTCCACCTTATCGCTCCCCTGATCGATCTAACCAACGTCATCTTGAGCTTTGCTACTCCTCCTTCACCCCTTCCCTCATTTGCATGACTTTGATGATCCCTTAGCTCTCAACATGGCTACGGGTGACTCGCCTCGATCGCAAGTCACGCCCTACTTGATTTATCTCGTGTTCATCGCTACGCTGGGCCCGCTCCAGTTTGGATATCATCTGGTACGCATAGCCTGATCACTCCACCAGCGTTGGAGCTCTATAACGCCATATGAATTTCTGCCAACTGCCAGGAAATCATCACTGACCATATAGGCTGAGCTTAATGCCCCGCAAGCAGTCGTGACATGCAGGAAGAAAAGTATTCATCCCCCCGGCCCTGCCAGAGTGGGCCTGCCCTCATGCATTCCCATGAATCCCTCCCAGTTCGGTCTGGTCTCGTCGATCTACACTCTCGGCGGTCTATTGGGAGCCCTGCTGGCAGGGCCGGTATCGACCAAGTACGGACGCCGAATTGCGCTGCTCGCCACAACCATTTTCTTTGTCCTAGGCCCCATAGCTGAGACCCTCGCGCCCGGGATCCCAATCCTCGCTTTGGGCAGGTTCCTTTCCGGCATTGGGTCCGGTGCAGCGATTGTGGTTGGTCCTATTTACGTGTCTGAGATTGCGCCGCCAGAGTCTCGAGGTTTCTTCGGCGCATTTACCCAAGTCATGACCAATGTCGGTATCCTGGTGGCCCAAATACTGGGATACTTCTGGAGTTATGAGAGCTTCTGGCGGCTGATTTTCGCCGTGGCCGCTCTCATCGGAGCATTGGAGTTCCTGGGTCTGTTGTTGGTCCCGGAAAGTCCGACATGGCTAGCCGAGCACCGCTCCATGAGTCAGGCTCGCCGGGTTCTGCAGCGCATTCGTGGCAAGGATGCCGATATAGAAGCTGAGACCCAGACCTGGAGAACTCTGGGTGCTCCTGAAGAAGAATCTTTGCTGGCTCCAGAGGCCAGCGCTCCGCCCTCCAAGCAAGAGCCCGTGACTATCATGCAGGCCATTCGAGATCCCTACTACCGACCTGCCATCATCGCCGTTGTGGGTGTCATGATTGCCCAGCAATTTACCGGTATCAACAGTATTATCATGTACAGCGTCTCCTTGCTACAGAGCATCCTGCCCACGACGGCAGCCCTCCTGACTGTATTGATCTCAACCATTAACCTCTTCATGACGTTGGCATGTTCCCCCTTACCCGACCGGATTGGTCGGAAGACCTGTCTACTGCTCAGCATCACGGGTATGGGCAGTAGTTCGATCCTATTGGCGCTTGGGATCTACTTTAACCAGAAGATCGCATCCGCGATCGCCGCCCTATTGTTTGTGGCCTGTTTCGCAGTTGGTCTGGGCCCGGTGCCCTTCATCCTGGCCTCGGAGCTCGTGGGCCCCGAGGCGGTGGGTGCGGCGCAGAGTTGGGCGCTGGCGGCCAACTGGACTGCGACGTTTATAGTCGCGCAGTTTTTCCCTGTGCTGAATGATGCGCTCGGGGGCCGCGGGAAGGTATATTGGGTCTTTGCAGCGATGGCGGGGCTCCTGGGTGCATTCATTTACCGCTGGGTTCCGGAGACCAAAGGCAAGGCGAATGCTGACGAGGTTTGGGGTCGGATGGATCGACGAGAGGACTAGAATTAGTATTGTTGTTCCAGATTTCATGTTGTGCTATAATTCTTGGCTCTCGATCTTGGAGATCGGGTTCTGGCCTGGTTATGGTCGTGGTTCATCCACAAATCCCATGGTGGCCCACGCGAAAAAACGACAGCACATTTGCCTGTCGCTTGAAGCTTCACGGGAAGAACTGTGGATTCGGGGATAGTATAAATTAGTCTTCTGATTTTCCGTCGTTCCCAAAGGACTGATGGCAATAGGAAAAAGGAATACGATAATAATCGTGGTTCTCTTCCACGGTCGAATTGTCTATCCCAATCAGATTGCCATGAACCCCGAAATGGTCCGTCACCATGTGTGACGCAAAGCATGAAGGTGCATTGGCCCTTGATCCTTGATCCTTGATGATTGACCAGTAACCATTGATCGTTGACCATCGATAGTTATGCCTTGATTGTTCCGGACAGTCTGTGATTGCGGGGTACGATGGTATTTCCGAGGCGAGTTGTCCATCCTCCGTAGAAATACAGTCGTAGTAGTAACGACTGTAGTGGTGGGGAGTTATTTTGTATGACGTTAGTTCAGCAGGCAATTAACTACGAGCTCGGGATAGTACTTTTCTACCTTTTTATGTATTCCTGGCCGAGATAGAGAGAGACATTGTTTTACACATTCAATTACCTCGTGGTCCTACACTCTTGTAGAGAGTGTTTCATCAATTGCCCTGGTGGTACTCTCCAGGCTACCAACTTCCAAGGCATCCAGATTTCCCAACTCCCACACTCCTCTGCCCACTCCTCTGCCCACTCCTCTCCACCCTCCTTCCACCCAGTCCTCCACTTCCCACCAGTTTTCTGGTCGGCTAACGGTGATTTGGCGGTGGAGAAGCGCCTCCCACAGTGTCGCAAGTGGAGTCCCCCTCCAAAGCAACCTGACGTCGCAAAGCCTCAATGATTCACTCACGTTGATTTGTTCACTTCGTCATGTCTCGGCCCCTCTGCCACTAACTGAACTATTTGCCCGCCAACGACTTAGTTAACTGGGGGGACAATAATTCCCTCTTGACAATTCCCATTTCATTATCGAAACGACCCATTATCCTGCTGGCATAAACGCCATTTAAACACGACATCCTTCATCGGACTCGCTAGCTCTCGGGCCCTCGTGTTGTCTTGTTACCTTTTTCCCTTTCCTACGCAACTCCGCAAACTCCGTAAGAACGGAATCCCACATTGACAAGGCGTACGGGGCGGCCAATCGCCCCCAATTCTTTAACCAGGCCCCAAAAGGATTCAGGGTCCAATTGCCCGACCGCTGTTACTATATTCGCGTTTGTTGGGGCCTTGTTTGGGTCGGGTGGCACCCGTCTTCTTGTCTAACTTGTCTTGGCTCTCTTTTCCTTGGTGGGATCGACCCGAACACTCCAGCCGGATCGCAGATCAGCGAGCGACCTGGGGTCCCTCCTAAATTAAAGCCACCGAGGACTGGCCACAACTGCCAAACAGCCACCCAGGGGGCTTCCATTATTGAGCCTAAGCTACCGAGCTCGTATTTGTGCCCACGTCCTCGGCCTCGTATTCCTGCTTTCTTTTCTTCCTCCCATCACTACTGCTTCTGAATTCCCGCCCACACCCTCGCCTCTTCCGTCATGGTCCGGTTGCCGTTACCCACGCGGCTCAGCTCGCATTTGACCGCGAGGAGCGCGAGCTCGACTCCGGGGCAGAGCAGAAGCACCAGTCCAATGCGCTCGGTGGAGCCAAAACCACTACTGATCAAGGTGACTGTGATCAAGGTAACAACAAGAACCCACTCCCTAACAGCTTACCCCGCGCCACCTGGCCTGAATTCTCGCTGACCGGAGACGTCATGGTATTCTAGGGTCGAAACCTTGCGGCGAAAGATCGTGGTGGCACAAGTGATCCGGTAAGCACCTCACGCGACCAGGGAATGCGCGGCTCCCCGGTCAGATTGACAAATCGCTAACAACCCGTGGACAGTACTTGGTGGTGACATTGGGCGACTCGAGACAATCTACCCCCACGATATCGAAGACATTGAACCCGGAATGGAACGTTTGCTTCGAAATGCCCGTCATGGGCGTCCCTCTGCTGGAATTCATCTGTTGGGACCATGACCGCTTCGGCAAGGACTATATGGGCGAATTCGACATTGCACTGGAGGACATCTTCACGGACGGACAGGTCAATCAAGAGGTGAGATGATACAATGCAATTGGGACAATTGGTTGAGGCCACGGTTCGCTAACGATCGGCTAGCCCACATGGTATACACTCAAGTCAAAACGGGTCTCCAACCGGCCCAGCCGCAAAAAGAAGAAGAAGGAGAAGAAGGATAGCAATGTCTCCGGCGAGATCTTGCTCCAGTTTTCGTTGTCAGACTCAGCCAACCCGGCCGCCTCGCCCACCGAAACATATCGGAAATTCAAGAGTCTGGTCTCTGCCGGCGACGAGGATGACCAGTCGCCCGACGACCAGCTCCCACAACTTGATATCGACGAGCTCGAACAGGAGACTTCCGATGAGACGGATGATCCGTCGAAGCCCGAGGTTGTGGAGAAGCGCCGCCGCCGTCTTCGGTTGGCTCGCCTGAGGCGCAAGTCCCTGGCTGCCCGTGCATATCAATTCTCGGGCTCGGGCACTGGGGTCCAAGGCATTGTGTTTATGGAAATTGTGCGGGTCAGGGACCTGCCTCCCGAACGCAATGGTAAGATTTTCACTACCCTCTTTGTTTCACCATCTCTCCCCATCAGAAGCGGTTATTAACGATTTACCTTTTTAGTCACTCGCACGTCGTTCGACATGGACCCCTTCGTCGTGACTTCTTTAGGACGAAAGACGCTCAGGACGCCTGTTATCAGGCACAACTTAAACCCGGTGTATCACGAAAAGATGGTCTTCCAGGTAATGAAACACGAGCAGACCTATACCATCAGCTTCACCGTGATGGACCGAGACAAGTTCTCGGGCAATGACTTTGTTGCCTCCGCCAGCTTCCCTCTGCAAAAACTCATTCAGTCAGGCCCAGAGGCGGACCCCGAATCGGGTTTGTACCATTTCGTAGAACTGGAGCCTCCCAGTCCGATCAAGTCCAGTTCCCGCTATGCCGTCAGTCCATCGCCTTCCTCCCAAAGCCTCTCCAAGATGGGCAGACCTGCACTCAAGTCTCGCAACTCCGGCAACTCCGTGTCGTCCCAGACAATGCTCGAAGTGGCCAACCGCCCCCCACCTACGTCTGTTCCCGAGGAGAGTGGCTCTGAGATCGACAGCAGTAGCTCGACCATACAGGTTGCATCGGCTTCGGCGACGAGTGCGAGTGCGACAGAGAGCAGTGATTCAATCCCCCAAGCAGACGAGGAAGGATTGCGAGAATACAAAATCCCCCTCACCCTCAAGAACCGAGACCGATGGGAAGACAAACACTCGCCCGAGTTGTTTGTCAAAGCCAAATATCTGCCATACAGCGCGTTGCGTCAGCAATTCTGGAGACTCATGCTGAAGCAATATGACGCGGATGACAGCGGCCGCATCGACAAGGTCGAGATGACCACGATGCTCGACACTCTTGGATCCACCCTCAAGGAATCAACGATCGATGGCTTCTTCAAACGATTCAGCGACGGAAATGAATCCAGCGAAACGGCCGATTTGTCCTTTGACCAATGCGTGATTTGCTTGGAAGACACCCTTCGGTACCTTCAGAAAAAGAACTCGGTGCCCGGTGTGCCCGCAATGCCCGCTCCACGGAGACCCGGTCTCGGACCATCGCCAGTCGGAAGCCAAGAAAGTGAGGAGCCATCCAGCGACGAGGATCTCGTTATAGAAACCAGTACCCGCCCACCGTCCAATGCTAATCCCCAAAAAACAGCGGTTCCGACTATCAGCAGTGATGAGCAGCCTAGTTCTTCGAATGACGGGGAATTGCAGCCCGACGATCTTGGTGACGAGCGCGGCGAGGAGCACGTCATTGAGATCCGTGAGTGTCCGCTTTGCCATCAGCCTCGCCTCGCCAAACGATCGGATGCGGATATTATCACTCACATTGCGACCTGCGCGAGCCGTGACTGGCGTCAAGTCGATAATCTGGTTATGGGCGGCTTCGTGACTTCCAGCCAGGCTCAGCGCAAGTGGTATTCCAAGGTCATCACCAAGATTTCGTACGGTGGATATCGCCTTGGGGCAAACTCGGCCAATATTCTTGTCCAGGATCGCATTACTGGTCAGATCAATGAGGAGCGTATGAGTGTGTATGTCCGTCTTGGAATCCGGTTGTTGTACAAGGGTCTCAAGAGCAAGGAAATGGAAAAGAAGAGAAGTAAGTTTGTTGACATCCTCCGTTGCAGGGAATGAAGTATGCTAACGTTCCACTTCTAGTTCGTCGCGTCCTACGCTCCCTGAGTATCAAGCAGGGCCGGAAGTACGACGATCCAGCCTCTGCTAGCCAGATCCAGGACTTCATCAACTTCCATCAGTTGGACATGTCCGAGGTGCTTCTGCCTCTGGACAAATTCCGTAATTTCAACGAGTTCTTCTACCGCGCTCTGAAGCCCGAGGCACGCCCGTGCTCGGCTCCTAACGAGCCAAAGGTTGTTGTCTCGCCTGCTGATTGTCGCTCCGTGGTCTTCGATCGCATGAGCGATGCCACCAGCATCTGGGTGAAGGGTCGTGAGTTCTCGGTTGAGAGATTGCTGGGTAATGCCTATCCAGAAGATGCCGCACGGTACAGGAATGGCGCATTGGCCGTGTTCCGACTGGCACCTCAGGATTACCACCGCTTCCATATCCCCGTGGACGGTGTAATGGGCGAGCCCAAGACCATCGAGGGCGAGTACTATACCGTGAACCCGATGGCCATCCGTTCAGCGTTGGATGTCTACGGTGAAAACGTGCGAATTCTCGTCCCCATTGACTCTGTTGCCCATGGTCGCGTCATGGTGATCTGTGTGGGAGCCATGATGGTCGGTAGCACGGTCATCACCCGCAAGGCCGGCGAAAAGGTGTCCCGAGCCGAGGAGCTGGGATACTTCAAGTTCGGTGGTAGCACGCTTCTTGTCTTGTTCGAAGAAGGAATGGTCAACTTTGATTCTGACCTTGTGGACAATTCCAAGGGTCCTTTAGAGACACTCGTATGTACAACACCTAACTCTATACCAGACTTCAATGAGACTAACAACTCCTTCAGATCCGCGTGGGCATGTCAGTCGGCCACAGCCCCGACATCCCTCAGCATGAACCGGACATGCCCAAGAAGGCCGAGAATGTCACAGTTGAAGAGATGCAAGAAGCCAAGCGCCGCATCGAAGGCAGCCTGGCGCCTCCTGCCGACCCAAGTATGCCGCTGAGCTCGTTGCAATGATTTGACTCATGAGTGTGCATTGGTTGCAAGAAATGAGAAAGAAACAAAAATGGACTGAGGTCAACTCTTTTCCATCGTTTTCGTTGAACATATTGATTAGGCGTGACTGTTACTTTCCTCTGCAATACTGGCGTTGAGGATTATTCTTTCTGGGGTACATAGCGTTTTATCATCTAACAGCATGGAGGAGAGGTCCCCGCATGAGGGGGAAACCCCCTGAAATAGGATCTGACAGACATTATACAATGGTTTGAACATTTTACTCTAAACATGTATCTTTCTTTCTTTTCTTCAATTCTTCTAAGCTTTAGACAAGATTCTCCCATGTAGACCATTGTCAAAGTTATTGAACAACAGTCCAATCAGTCGTTGACAGTATGGAGAGGGGGTTTCCTAAAACGGACTAGCGCCCCACGCGCCCCGACCAAAACAACCGCGTGCCCGAATCCCTCCAAACCCACCCACCTTCTGCGCATCCTTGCCGCCCGCAGCTTCTTTCGCATTGCGTAATCCTCGAATTGCCCAGCTGAAATATTGTCAACACATGCGACCCCGTTACACCCATTACAAACACACCCTGACTCACCAATCCCGACGGACGACCCGTGGAAAAGGCGGATCCGACACTCGAGCGCAACGTCAACGCGAAATAAAAACGGCCCAACGCCGCCAGCAACCGACCCCCTCTCACCACCGCGCCAGCCAGAACTCACAAGCTGAACGACGCGCAATCTTTCCTCGTCGGTGGAATTCCCCCGAGGGGTGTCCGTCAAACGCCCAAGCACCCCCCAACAAGCCCGCCTAATCTCCAACTCCTGACATGACCATCGCGGTCCTGACGGCCTCGACGACCAAAACAAAGCGCCGTGAACCGCTGAGGACAATCGGTATGGCGGCTACCCAGGCGCAATCGCGTTCTGGCCCCGCGTCTGGAGGTGCGGGAAGGAGTGGAGGAGGGGAACAGAGACGCACGCGACTGAGCGCGAGCAAGCAGGGTCTAGAGGAGATTTCGAATATCGAGTCGAAACGGAAAGCGGGTGAGTGATTGACTGGGGCGGTGGAGTGGTGATTTACGGCGAGAAGTGGAGTGGTGAGAGGTAGAACGAGTCGCTAACGGAGACCTTTGGACATGATTACAGGTTACGACGAGGATGCAGATGGATTTCAGTTTTCGCTATTGCCTTCGAAGAAGCCCAAATCTTCAGTAGCGGTGGCGCCTCACCTTGCTCATTCCGATGTGGAAAATACGACCCCGAAACCATCTCCGCGGCGGGGACGACCGCCAAAGAAGCGAGCGGAGGAGCATGCGGTACCAGCAAAGGGAAAGACAGCCGATCTACCGACGAGGAGGCCGACAAGGGGGTCTACACGCGCAGTAGATGCTGAAGCAGAACCACATGCCGAATCTGTGGCGCGCTCATCACGGAATCGGGAAGGTCATGAAGAGCAGCCGTCAGAGAGGAAGAAGAAGAGGGGACGACCAGCAAAAATGAAGACGAATGAATCGAATGGCTATCACTCACCAGAGCAACCTCCTGCGGGCATTAAGGTGGCTCTACCGACGGCCGACACGCCGGTTATTCAGCGCAATAAGGAGTTCAGAGGAGCGAAATCGAGCAAGGGAGGACGACGAAGTAGTCTGCAGATGCGTGGACGAAGAGCCAGTGACTTGATTGACTCGGGGACGTCGAATGGTAGGAGAATCCACTTGGGCAACAAGCATTTCATGTTCCAGCGCAAAGGAAAGGGAAATCTAACATGATTGCTTCTAGCATTGCCCCATCGAGAAGTGAGCACCGCCGACTTTTATAAACACATTGCCGATGAAGGGCTTCCCGAGCCGCGCAGGATGCGGCAGCTTCTCATTTGGTGTGCGACGCGTGCGTTGCCTGATAAGCCTTCCGGGTCTCATTCTGAGGAGATCAGTGCGCGCCTAGCAGGTAAATTTTTCTGCTCTAGATTATTGTGGTGGGACATGACACTAATGAATGATCTCTAGCTCGCGCTATTCAAGAAGAAATCTTGAAAGAATTCTCATCCAACTCCGACCTATCCAATTGGTTTAGTCGCGAGGATGTGAGGCCGCCAACAGTGGTTGTGAAGAAGCCAAATCCGAGGAACGTGCAGAACACAGATAAGATCAAGGAGTTGGAAGAGCAAATACAAAAGTATGGACCCGAGTTCGAGACACGAGATGAAAGATAAGAGGGCGTCAGACTAACTGATTTCTACGTGACAGACTCCAAAAAGAGAGACATGCTCTGAACGCACTCCTCAAACAACCGGCGATTCCGCGCATCGATGTTGAATCACCCAAGAAATCCCCTAAGAAATCCCCCCGATCCAAACGCCAACCCGAGAAACCATCTCGCGACGACATCAACACCTCCCTCCTCGACCCATCACAACAAGCCATCTACGCCACTCTCAACCCCTCTTCTTCCTCCGCAGCATCTCAGTCACAACCACAAGACGCTGCTTCCTCAACCCAACCACCCATGTCACCATCCGCCATCTCAGCCCGTCTCTCTCGAATCACAACAGGTCTCGCACCGACACTCGATACCTTAGCTGCAGGAGTCCACGACATCGAACTATACCGCTCTACAGCAGACGCCGTCTCTTCCCAGATACTGCGCATCTGCGCCCAACGCCTCGAAGAACGCGATGCCCGGAATACACAGCAACGACTCGCTATCGAAGGAGACGACAGCGAACAGCGGACACCGCGTGTATCACGCTCCCGACCACGCGAGGATTTGGGCCTTATACTCGGAGCACTTAGTCGTGTCGAGAGGCGATAGCCACCGACAACCAAGCTCGATGTTATGTTCCAAGTGTCCAAGCTCCGCAGTGATTTGCAATCCTTTCAGCGTGTTCTTTTTCTTTTATTTGTTCTTTTCGCCCAGCGCTTGCGTTGATCGTCATTCACCGCGCAAAAGGGCCGGACTGGATTTCTCGATAATGATCTGATCTCAACGAACCCGCCGAGAAGCGGGGCAGGCATGGCGTAATTTTGTTAAGTTGAATTTGAATGTTTGTTTAAGTTAACGAGGGTCGGTCTGTGTCTCTGGGAGTCGCGTGGTAGGATGGATGGGATGGGATGCAATGCACTTCCTTCTGCAAGCATGGAGTTTATGGTGTTGTGTTATTTCTCTTTTTTGATATACCGCTTGTCGGATTGGATCTGATCTGCTTTTGTTTTTGTTTTTTTTTTCTTTTCCTTAAGTGTGATGAGAGTAGGCTAGCTTTGGTATAAGCTACAATGATATTGATGGGCTGGGCAGTCAATGAAGAAGTTTAAATTTCAGTTTTATCATGGAAGTAGATACATAAGGTATAAGTTGATGCAATTTTGTTGTATACTAGCTTGTGAGGTTAAGGTTCGTATAAAGATGTCTTGCATATGCCAAATCCAATAGCATTTCTCGAAATACAATGGATATCTCACGAAATACATGTCTTGGGTAGAAATGGAAATGGAACATACTTCTTTCAAACTAGTGTACGGGCTTTCCACCTAGCGAAGATGAGGTTCTACCCATATGTACGATGTATACAGCGTCAGAGGCATACAGTAGCAAAAATAATCATTAGAGTCCCAATTAGGCAATAACCAAGCTTATGGCCATGTTTCAGGTCAAACAATCACTCCCCCCCCCCCTCCGATGGCCTAGTTGGTATCCACCATAAATTAGTGAACCATTGGTGTGCCCTGGAGGAGTGGGCAAACAAAAGAAGAAACTAAATATTGGGCCAGTGTCGACGCTTCGAGCTCCACGGACGGCCGGGCACACCCCTAGGCGGGGGGAGTACATTTTTTTTTGAAGATTTTTCTTAGGAACGTTTTGTTTTCTAATAGAGACATTTATTTTAGGCTCTTATATTATATTAATTCTAATTCTTTAATAGTCTTTTCAACGGTGTTAGGGGGGTGTAAAGGGCTATATTAGGCGGTACTGGGGGACTGGCGATGTTTGTCGGTGTCCGTGGAAGGCGATGTAGTGGACAAGGCGAAGTATATAGAGGAGAAGAAGGTTGAGGGTTCGATTCATGGGAGTATCAAATTTATTCTTTTCGGATTTTGTTTGCGAGGTACTGCGTGTGGACGGTTTGATATAGCATTTGACTTTTGATGTTCTTATGTCGTCGGTAGTGAAGCTATTACCGACTGGCCCTATCTTCGACGCATTTGGTAGAATGCGAGTTGATTGGGTAGACATACTATACAATCTGCGTACCCTCAACTCGCTGCGTAAAAAGTGAAGTATCTATCATTCCGCAACTGCCTCTTCTCCGTCTATGGCTCGGCAGTGTCTAGCTTAGGTATCATCCAAAGGAGGCGAGGATAAGAAACGCATTAGGTATATACAGCTACATGTGCACTTTTATTGTATACATATCTCCGATTATCGAGTAGGAAAACACTTGAGCGATTCACACTATAATTATAGATGACATGGGCAAAATGTAGTATACGTCCGTAGCCTTCCCCCTAACAAAAATCTGATAGTATATCTCAAGCACGACCACCTAACAACGTCACCAAATGGATGTCGGGATAATTACAGTCCCACACACACCCACGTGGAAGAGAAACCTCGAAACCAGGAAAGAACAATGATGCAAATCCTACGCATACCTCCGTAACGGAACAGCCCTAGACTCGATCTGTGGACCAACCTCTTTTACTTGGAAATTTTAGAAATGTTTTCAGGTTAGACATGAGGTCAGTTGGTTGGACGGCAGATGCGGTATGCAAGATTGCTGGGTAAGTGGCGAGATTCGGCAGGAAAATTCGGCTAGAGGGATCTGAAGTCAAGAGCCGGATGGGTGTTGGAGGTAGATATTTGTGTACCAGACACCTTAGCTTTGGGGTCTGTGTTTGGTGGGTGAAGCCTGTTGTATCAATTGGGCGGCAAAGGTTACTTGTGATTAGGTATATGTTGGTTGTGATGTTTGAAGGGATGTTGATTTTTTGGTAGGATACACATGAGGCAATAATATCTTTGAGAAACAGTTTTTGATCCCGATCTACAGGATGCATTACACGAGAAGCCAGATGAGGATCTATGATGTCGATAGATATCAATGATGTCTCTCTATAACGACATTAGGCCATACAAAAGTTTATCTCGAAATCGAAGTGCATAATCCAATTACGGATACTGTGTGCAGTAAGTTTCCTTTTGCTTAGAATAGATAATAGTGCCATAATTTGATCAGAAATTTCTGCTATTGCCTCTCTCGGCCCACTTGGGAAGATTGTTCTTTCTAATATTCATGGGATGCTTCCCAATTGTGCTCTTCACTAAGTCAGTCCACATGACAGCCAGCAAGATGATCTAGACACACCGGCCCAGAAACATTGTGGGTCATAGTTCTCATCAACAAAGTCCCGGAAGCTAGCTCGACCGGCGGAATAATATAAGCGGAGGTTATGTTAATGCCTAATAACCAAACTAATGGAAACAGATGAAAGGCGTGTAGGGCGAGCTGCGTCGAGACCTTTGACACATGGACCGGGTGTCACGCATTACGGAGAATGGGATAATAATTGCTACGCTAGGGTGACTCTCATCGTCAAGGATATGAAAATAAATTCACAATATGTAGACTAGATCTAGTGCGAGTAGGTCGGAGCTACTGCATCCCGACTAAGGCATTCTCAGCAGCCACGCTACTAGGCTCCATGTTTCTTCTTTCTCCGAGACAAGCGTGCTTATCATGAGAGCAAATCTAATAATACTGCATTATTTTTCCTCAAAGTCTCGGATCGCTGGGTAGATCGCCGGGTCTATTCACTCATGGTTCACTCCCGCAAAGCGATGAGCATTTAAACTTTGACCGATCTATGGTGGAAGACTGTTTATCAGTAAGATCAAAGTAATCCAAAATAGAAACCAAGATCCAGGAAACCCAGGAAACCCAGGAATACTGCATACTAACAGCGTTGGAACAGTCAGACAAAACCCAAAATATCCCAATGGGTGATCAATGACCCTACCATTCCTATTCCATTCCCTTCACCCACGGTTCCTGTTTTCGGCTCCGGTGCAGGTGTCAGACGTGGGCATCACGGATGACGGGCGCGACGAGCCGGCTCTACGGGCAAAAGATTAGGTATTGGTCCCTGCGTCTGTCCAGGTTGGACGACCATCCTCGGCAGGCCTGGGATGGGGGTAGGTGCTGTGCAACGCCGAGGGAGGGGAGGGGGTGATACGGCGTGATGGTGCGGTCGCATCGCCGCAGTGAGGATGGAAGGAGAGGTGGAGAGGTGCATCCTAAGGTTTTGGTCTTTCTTTTATGTGATTATTTTCTCGCACTTCAAGCAACGAAAGGGATGACATGACGATCGTGAGCCGAGGTCGAGGCTGAGGCATGTTTAGAGATGGGATCTAGATCTAGACCACTATAAGAAGAGGTCCATGCGGACGCAAGGTATCGGCATCCCGAAGATAACTCGACTCGGGACACATCCTGATCCACGGCTCGCATTACTGACTATCAGCTTGCGCGGTCAGCTTTAACCAATCCACAATAGGAGGCAATAGACAGGCTATCAATGGGAATGCAGCTCGCAGTGACTTGTCTACCTCTGAGAGACCGTTGGTCAGGGCCAGAGGGATCCAAAGCCACGGGAAGCTTAATTCATCCAGGATTTGACCAACCGCGACGGCGTACAGGGCCGTTACCTCTCATCCTGCTGCAGGTCAGTTGCCTTTTTGCTATCGCCCTTGCTGTAGCCTGTGGACGATGGACGGGTGGGTAGCACAATGACGCGCAAGGATTCCTACTTTGAGACACCGGCTGACATCATGATGGATGGCAGTGGAGGGAAGGTTTAGTCAACCTCTCAGAGCATGTGCATATGCATGGGAATTTGATGTGAAATTTAGATTTGAATTTGAGTTCTGCAACGGTTTGGCAGTGTCCAAGACGTCAATCGAGTCGAGTTACTATTTCCTAGACACATACGTACTTTTGTAAGTATCATATAAGTAGAAACCAACGCAAGAGGAAGGAGAAAAGCAAACAAGTTTTCTCCAGAAAATTGTGCGACCTGTCTGAAATCTCCTATACGTATAGCTTGCGGGGGACTTGTGTCTTGCTCGTACACAAGACGGCCATGATCGAGTGGATCCCGTGGCTGGGTTTGTAGACGGGCGGTTCAGGATACTTGCCTCCGCGTCAAAGGACGAGATTCCTTCCGATGGGTATGTCTTGAAGTGGAGTACCTAGTCGGACTTTGGTCGATCAGGAACGAGGCATCTTGCATATGTCCACTCCTCCTGTCGGGTGATTTCCCTTGTGGATTTAGGGTACTTTAGTGTGATGTGTGGTTGGCCATCATGAGTCTTGAATGGCAGTAAAGAGGGGATGGACTGGCCCATTTTGCAACGGGATGGACCTGAAAAGGAGATATGATAGGTCTTGCAGCTCAAGAAAGTCTCTAGCTAGTACATAGGTCACAATAGTCAAACTGATCTAACTCCTTGGCTGCTATCTATCATACCAGCCTCGATGGTCGACCAAGGAGCAGTTCGCCGGTAACTCCCGCCCACCATACTAAGCCCTCGAGCTACTCGACTCAGATAGATCATAGACTCTGTTGTCGATTGCCTAAGTAACCAAGATAAGGACAAATTACATGACAGAGTCTGTCTCGCATGTAGTTGTGAGTTAATTATGCTTATGCTCTCGGTTGGGCCGGCCTCTTAGCGCCGGGCTCCCATCTTCCAGAACCGGACTCTAACAAACCTTTTCTTAACAACGACACTCATCATCACCACTACCACCACATCAATTCACCACCACCACATCATTACGACATTTGATTCGGATCACTCCGCTCAATCCCTACACAAACAGCGGGTCTGAGCTGTAATAGGCTCTTGTGACTTGTGGTACCTCCCTCCGTGGAACCGGGAGTCGTTGCTAGTTCCTTTGCCAATGGAGCTCGGACATCCTGGGGCCCTTTTCTGGCCTGTGAAAGAATAAATTCGATTTTTTATTCCTTTTTTTGGGTTTCGATACTGCGACTCTATTTGTACCGGCACTATGCTGATCCGGAAAGCTTCGATAAGCCCCAATGCCTGTCGATCTGTTTGTGGCGACGGGAGCTGGTTCCTCCTCGAATGGATGTCTCGAGCCCTGGAGCATACAACGAGCATGGCCGATTCACTATCGTTCCAAGATGACTCGTTCCTCACACCATGAGGTCCTGAAGGTGTCTTGTAAGAGATAATCCAGCTCCATAATGACCACGGAGCCTCTATCCTCTCGGCCAAGGACCGAATCAAGCCCGGTGATTTTTCATCGTGGCGAATCAACTGGTGCAGATTGGGAATATACACTGGCAAATCACTGGGAAATCCCAGCACAGAGTTAAGTTATTCCTTCTCTTCTGTGTTCTGACTGGATGACCACACATTGAAATCATTTCCTGGCCCTACCACTTGCCCCAGGTACTTCGGACCTCTCTACTCGGTCTGCTCAGTTTGGTCTTCTTGGCTTCTGGGCTTTCTGAATTTCCTCCCTTCATGTGGCCCGTGTGTTGCCCAGCTCAACGGCACCGTCTTTGGAGCCTGTCTCTAGCCGTGTAAATAGCAGAAGCCCCCGCGGGGTCCGGGTTGTTCACGATCCTTTTATATCAGCTTCCCCGCCAGGCCACGGTCCCTCGCCTTCGAGATTATACTACGGGTCCATTTCTCATTCTCCTTCCCATCTCGCCCTGATATTTCTCTAGTGCCAGATCTCGTTATTATACGATCCTGAATTGCGCCATCTCTGATTATGCATTCGTGACATAATCCTTCATTCCTGATTACAGGCCTCCTTCCGATCTGCGCTTTGTGTGAAGAAAAAGAAGCGCTTTCATCTTCGAGGTCTTTTCCCTCGGGCAATATAATCTCACATAGTTGACTGTTGTTAGGCGATCACCCTGCCACCACGAACGACCACTTCATCTCGAAGGTGCTATCCTTAGCTTTATTACCGGTCTCTCAAATTGGAGTGTGTTGTTTTATATTTTCAAACGAACCAACGAAGGTTAAAAGAAGGACGATCTTCGAGGGAGTTGCAAGCCACAAGTATCCGCCAAAGAATGGCGGGGGGATACTTCAACCTCCCTGTCTCGCGCCAGTCTTGTACTTTTGATGCCATGGGAGCATCTACAAAAACATCTGCAAACTTGCAGACATCCTCTTTGCCCACATATAGTTATGCGATCAGCCCTGCAGGCCCGCAGTCTTTGTCAGAGAGGTCCAATGACGTGGGTGCACAGGACCCGCATCGGAATGCCGGCATTCTATGCAACACCAATCGCATCAAGTTCACCGTCGGCGATCCCGAGCCGAATGGGTCCAATGGTGGTGGAGTTGCGGCCGAATCCCAATTGGATGCCAGGGAGAGCTCACAGCTCCCTCAAAGACCCGCACCCACTGCCAACATTCCATCTATTCAGGAAAAGAGGACCACAGACACTCGGCGGGGACCCTCAGTGGGAGATAAGCTAGCAGGCACGTCAGCCGATGTCACCGGCCTGGCTATCAACTGCAAGACTAGCTTAACAGTCCCTGGTAACAATGAGATCAGTCGCGGGGCCACACGAGGTACGACTGACAAGGGGCGAGCTATATGCTATGCCCGCCAAAGAGCCCGGCGACTTGTATCCTTTATGAGTCGGCACCAAAAATCCCCGAAGCTTAGTCCTCGAAACAATTCGGTGTCATCAATCGCTTCAACTTCTCCCACTGAGGCGGTATTTTCTTCAAAGGAGGGCAATCACATATCTTTGTTCAGCATCTCTGAGAAACAACAACTTTTTGACAACTTCGCTGCTGCAACTATCACGATAACAGATGAAGAGGAAGCGGGTGACATAGACGGGCGATCTACAACGCGCACCGCCGAAACCCAGTACATCGTGGGCCAAATGTCCCAACGAGACTTTTCCTCTTTTATTACCGGCGTTCGACCTCCTTCGCCCGGTCCGCTCTCTGGCCAGATTACCCCGTCAGAGGGACGACACTCGGAGAGTTCTCTCGAGCGGCCCAAACATTACAGGAACGGTATCCTATCTTCCATATTGAAGCTATACGACCAACAAGCCGGCGGGTATAACAATTACAACCACGGCCACTCCCCATACGGACGCGGCCGGTATGGACATTCTCGACAGAGCAGCGTCTCTGACGAATCCAGCGGACGCGCATACTCCCCAGATCCTATCTTGAAACCACACCGGCCCAGGAAGTGGTACGAGAAATCACCCAGCCAATCCAACACCTCCCTCACGGCTTCCCTGAAAAGGGCCTCTCCAATTAACATGCTAAGACGCTCCCGTAGCAGTGGTGCTGTTACGGGAGGGTCTGGGACACGTCGATGGGCCAAATCGAAATTGGAAGACGAGATTCGGATCACTGTCCACATTGCAGAGCTTCTCTCTCGACAACGTTATCTGATCAGACTCTGTCGGGCGTTGATGAAATATGGTGCTCCCACACACCGATTGGAGGAGTATATGCGGATGACAGCGCGTGTTTTGGAAATTGACGGTCAATTCTTGTACATCCCGGGATGTATGGTTATCTCATTTGACGACGCCTCTACGCATACGACGGAGGTCAAAGTCGTCCGGTCAGACCAAGGTATTGACCTGGGTAAATTGGCCGACGTACACGAGATCTACAAGGAGGTGATACACGACGTGATCGGTGTGGAAGAAGCTATCCAGCGACTCGACTCGACGATGAAACGGCGCAACAAATTTCATATACTCTTCTTGATCTTCGCACATGGATGTGCCAGTGCATCAGTCGGCCCTTTTGCCTTTAATGCCCGACCAATCGACATGCCCATCGCCTTCCTCCTAGGATGTCTCCTAGGTGTGCTACAGCTCATTCTCTATCCGAAGTCAAGTCTTTACTCCAACGTCTTCGAGATCTCAGCAGCAGTACTCACATCCTTCCTCGCTCGCGCTTTCGGAAGTATACAATACCAAGGCGAGCCACTCTTCTGCTTCTCCGCCCTCGCACAGTCAGCCATCGCCCTCATTCTCCCCGGGTACACGGTTCTCTGCGCGAGCCTCGAGCTACAATCGCGCAGTATCGTTGCCGGATCCGTACGGATGGTCTACGCCATTATTTACTCGCTCTTCCTCGGGTTCGGGATTACCATCGGTACTGCCGTCTACGGAATACTCGACTCCCAAGCAACGACAGCATATACATGCCCGGCCAGCCCAATCAATAACGAATACCTCCAGCGCTTCCCCTTCGTACTCCTCTTCACAGCATGTCTCGCCATCGTCAACAACGCCAAGTGGAAACAAATCCCCGTGATGATGGTCATTTCACTGGCCGGGTACGTGGTCAGCTATTTCAGCTCCAAGCGCTTCTACTCCAACACGCAAGTGTCCAACGCCCTAGGCGCCTTCGTCATCGGTGTCATGGGAAACGTCTACAGCCGGGTCCGTCACGGCCTCGCAGCAGCTGCAATGCTACCAGCGATATTCGTCCTTGTGCCCTCCGGTCTTGCTGCTAGTGGATCACTGATTTCGGGAATCACCTCCGCAGAGGAGATGACCCGGTCACCCTACTCGATTGTCGCGAATGGTACGCAGGGGTTCGTTGATGCCGCGAAGAACCTGTCTGCGGCTGAAGCGCGGAGCCTGAACTACGGCGTTGTCTTTGATATTGGGTACGGCATGGTCCAGGTGGCTATTGGCACGACGGTGGGCTTATTCCTTGCTGCTCTTGTGGTATACCCGTTGGGTAAGAAGCGGAGTGGATTGTTTAGTTTCTAGCTCTCCACTCCAGCTCACGTCTCACGTTCGGAGTCCGTATTGTGTCGAGTGTCCAGGAGTTCAACATACTCACCCACTACCATATGCCCTTATTTTGATTTTATCTTCCCTCCCATTTTCCTCATACTCCCCCTCACACCACCAAAGTCCATATCAACCCATCCACCCACCCGGAACAAACAACATGTCCATCCCCCGTTTATCCGGCCATACATAGAAAGCCACGAGTCCCACGAGTCACGAAAAAAAAAAAATCATCCAAGCCCCCCAGCCAGCCCTTCCATGTTTGTCTTTCTTCATACCTACCTCCAGCTTTCATTTGAATGATCTATTTTGAACTCTGGATTTTCCTTATATCTTCAATATGGGCAGTTTCCCTGATTCTGTTGTATGTCAATCGTGTATCTATGCAGCGATGTCTTATGTCCACCTTCCTTCCACCTTACTTCTCTGCTCATGTTCGTCAAGTTTTTAGTAATTGCCTGTATGGAGTGGAGTCTGTTTCGTGCGATGTGTGCCGTTGGGGTCTCTGTCTGTTTTTCCAGCGAATTTGATTATGTTTTATGCATACTGGGCATTGAATGTGTGGATTTTTGGGACTGGGGGTATCGGCAGCCCTGGCTGAGGTAAATTCCCACCGAGTACGAAGGTCAAAGCCGAGAAACTAAGTGGGAAAACGATTATCTCTAATTTGCAAACTTTGTTCTACGCATTAAGTAACAGAGAGACAAGATTAGCTGCAGAGCTATGTATTGATTGATTGATTGCACTAGAAGGCCCTGTGTTTAGGTACCTAAGGGTAGACTGTACATAACCGGATGTACGTCAGAGACCCGAAAAGACAAAAAGAGAGACGACAGGTCAAATCGACGCTGTCAATCCAACCTCAAAGCTTGCGATTCATGAATCTGCAAGTAAAAAAAAATGGATGTGACTCGTTAGCTCCAACCTCGATGAAGGAGGGAAGCTAGACAGCGAGAAGTGAAGGTCAAAAAATGGCAATAGCCGGCAAGAGTCAAGAAATGAAACGAGGTCATTGCAGACTGATGCGGGGCTTTCATCACACACACACACACATAATAATCTGACACGGGTGGTCAAGATAGAGGAGTAAGGAGCGAATGGAAGGATAAGAGTCATCGGCTAACATAGACGATGAAGGAAATAATAGAAGCCCACCCAAATGAAAATGAAGATAAAAAAAAGAAAAACACAAGAGAAAAAGTCATACGTCGCTGTCACATAATGGAGTCGGCATTACATCAAAGGAATCTTGCGCTTTTCAGCACTGGACAAGACAAGCATTGGTGTCTTCCGACGTTCAGTTGGCTGCGCAGCCTGCCCCTGTCCCGCAACGACAGCCGCCACAGAGGGAGAGGTAGTGCCAGACGCCGGCGATGAGACAGTATCCGAGAACTTTGACCCAAAGTAGCCGTCCTCACTGGTCGGGGTGGCGCTGTGGAAGGGGCTGTCGGGGGACTTGCGGTCCCGGCCGGTCTTCTCCTTGCGCTCAGATCCAATAGCACCGTTGGCAGCAGCCCGAAGACTGCCCAGGCTGGGCTTGCTGGAGAGGCTACCACTGCGCACAGTGGCATCGTCGCCATCGGAGAAGGTGAATTCCTTCTCGCTGGCGGGAGTGTTGGTACCGCCGCTGCTGTATCCGAAGCTGCGAGTATCACCTCGACGCTCGATTCCAGCGCGAACCAGGTTGTGAACAGCACGGCGCCGCTGGCGAGTTGCAAAGTTCTTGCTTCCCTCATGCTTAGAAGTCGGCTTGGCCACAAGGTCCTCAAGGGAGGGCGGTCCACGAGGCTGGCGAATAGGATGCTCACCCGCACGAGCCTGTCCGGGACCGAAAGTTCCAGTGGCGGGGGTTGGAGGAAGAACAGCAGAGCGAGGACCAGCTCCAATGTTCGCCTTGACAGTGTCAATGTTGGTCTTGAGCGTGGGGTTAAACAATGCGCCCTTGCGGTTGTTGCGACGGAAGGCCGAAGACTCGGTGGGAGGAGAAGGTGTGCCACTGGGAGGAGAGACCGGCTGAGAGGTATGGACGGGCGAGGTATCGGACTCCACTGGTGGAGAGATCTCAGCACGGAACTGGGGAACCTGTTGGCCAGACGAATAGTTTTCAGCGTAGCCATGGGTCAGGCTGTCATCCTGGTAACTGTTGTCCATGATGTAGCTCTGTTGACCGGTGAGAGGATTGTAGACGGAGAACCAGCCAGGCTGTCCAGGGACAGGCTGCACAATCGGCTGCACGCCCTGTTGAAGCTGCTGCTGATAGAATCCCATGCCAGCACCCATCGAAAGCGCAGACATGGGCTGCTGCTGAGGAAGGGACATTCCTCCCAGGTTGAGGCCCTGGAATTGCTGAGCGGCAGCGGTAACGCTAATCAGCTGTTGCTGCAGGCGCTGTTGCTGTGCGGCCAGAAAGAGGTTGGTCGACATCAACTCGGCGTACAGGTTCTCATCGATGCCATTGTCACCACCCATGTCAAGAGTAGGAGGTGCGAGCACCTGCTCCGGCATAGTGTACACGGGACGAGTATTGCGTGCGTTCATCCCATGGTTTTGGGCGTATGCGTGCTGCGGGAATCCAGCTCCCGTCGCAGTTTGCGGGACACGATCGTTGCCTCGGCTGGTGTAGCCATATCGGGAGCTCTCCATACCACCATGCTGTTGCTGGTATTGTTGCTGCTGCTGGTGCGAGGGGATCGTGGCGGACCGGGGGGCAGTTCGGAGCCCGGCCAGAAGATGCGAACGGCTCGTGCGCGGAGTTGCCAAGGACGCAGAAGCCTGGGATTCATCAATGGTTGCGACCTGGGGAGGCACGCTCAGGCGCTTGATGTGCGAGCCCTTCCCCCGTGAAGCGAAGCCAGAGCCTGGGACACCGAGGGAAGTGCCATTATTGAAGTTGTTGTTGTAGGTCATTTGAGTAAGACCGCCAGCGTCCATACTCGTAATTTTTCGTGGAGTGTCGGAAGAGGATTGGCGGGTCAAGAGGGTTATGTGCAAGGAGCTGAGAGTGGAAACGTCAAGTCGCGTTCAGTTCTCGGTAACGGGGTGGTGCAGGCGTTTGGGATCAACCACAAAGCTTCAAGCTTTTCGTTTTGCCCCGGAGTGATTAGGTGATTATTGGAGTTCTATGACAGAAACGTTGCAACCCGAAAATCAAGGTCGAATCGATGAGTTTTCGGTAAGTGAATGAAGGGATCGTAGGGACAAGTCGCGATGTCTGTGTCGAGCATGTAAAGTAAGCAAGATGCAGGGCTGAAGAGACGGTCGAGAAAAGAGTGGGTCGCGTACCACAAGCGAAGAAGTGCAGTGAAGAGCTAACGACAGGCTGACTCAATGAGGAAGACCGCGAAATGCAAGATGCCAATATTATCGAGCTGTACAGAAGAACACGAGTGCTTCTTTTCCAAAGGTCGAAGGGTCCAGAGGCCGGGGAAAACGGCGAAAGGACGGAAGCCACGGAAAGAGAAAAAGCGATGCAAAGATACCAGAAAAGCAATTATGAGAATATCAAGGTCTCTCACAGGAGATCAAGAAGGAAAAAGTAGTTGATAGGGAGATGCTCTGCAAGTCCCAGCCGGAGAGAAAATAAGTTCGACGCGGTCACTGGGGCACGAGGACTCGGGAGGTTGGAAGAAAAACACAACCAAGTGCGAGTCACGACCGAAAAGGCAGGTTCAAGAACCGGCGAAAAGTAATGGCGAAGCGAAACAAAATTAGAACCCCTGGCGTGATGGTTGATGCGAAGCGAGACCGAGTTGGTGTGGGGAAAGAAGAGATCGAAAGCGAGTCGAAGGGTGAATATCGGGCTTTCGGGTGTCGGCCAGACGCGAGCAACCTTTTCTCTTGAACCTCTCAGGGGCGGAACGAATCGGATGACTATTTGCAGTATCTTTTTTTGGAGGATGATTTTCTGGAAACTTTTCCCAATCCACACGAGCTGGTAATGAAAGAATGCAGGGAAAGAAAAAGAAAGAAGTGAAGATTAAGATCCGTGGGGGGGGGGGAGAGGAGAGAGGAGGATGGGGGAGGTGAAAGAAGAAGAAGAGAGGAAGTGCGGATGTGGGGAGGCAAGCGTGCCTTGGAGCGTTGAGGCCTGAGGCAGAGATCAGTGATGGGTGTCAGGCACAGAACTGCCACTAGGCTAAATTGGGACTAGTCTGAGCATATGATTGGCCCATAGGCCTATCTAGACAGTTTGTGGGGTCTCGACACCTGGGTCTTTGAGTTTGCTGGTCTTCTTGTTCATCTATATGTTCAACGGTGTACATATCAACTGTTCCCTCCCAGATATCATGACATGACCGGTTTTCAGCACAATCCTATTCTCCTTCAGCTCCACTCACACGCGAGCAATCGCTGCCTGCCATTCCAGCGGGGAACAGATCCAACAAAGAACAAGGAGTTCCCCCCCCCCAAGTTCCAACACAACCAATGAGGGCGGTTTCAGCGCCCGACAGCTGCCAAAGGTTCTGGCCTCGTCACATCTCGGGCCCATCCATTGGTCGGGAGACGCCCACTAGCGTCGCCCCCCAAGTGGCCAGCCTCTGGCCAGTCAATCACAACAAATGTCCCAGTCAACTTGCTCCCGGCGTCTCACAGTGCCCCTAGAGCCGCCCGGCGCTGCTGCCAAGTGGGAGTCCCGCCCACTGCCAATAGGCTCACTTTGTCTCTGTTGCTGAGGCTCTCTCTGGCAACTTGCAAGGTGGGACACCAAGCTTTTCTCCAGGGCTGAATGATCGGGTGACTTGCATATTCCATGAGACTGGGAACTGGACTGGGTGGCTGAGAGCTTTATCCAGCTTGTCGTTGAGTTGAAATCAAGTAGAACCGTACCTTGACCCGCCAATTATTGTAGAAGAATCGACTCACGCTGAGATGTGACCAGTAGGGTTATAGATCAATGAACATTGGCATCTTACATGGGGGTCTCAATTTGGCCACATGAGCTGGACGCCGAAGCTGTGATGACGACTATCCATTTGGCTTGTTGCCTACTGGTACGTAAGAGATTATGTCTCGCAGAGATCGGCAGCGGGGGACTTGTTTTATCGCACATGCCTAGATGTGAGGCATACACGTTCGCAGCAGTTCCAGAGCTCAAGGATGCAGTTTCAGCTATGGATTCTAAACTAATGAGCAAATCCGGAGAAAAATGGCTGCTCGCATAGAGTAGTTGATTGGTTTCCTATGTACACAAACAAATGTCTATACAAACAATAAAGAGAGAACCCCTCGGAGGGAATTAACACCCATCACCATCAGTTTGCGAGTCAAAAAATATGCAGGCATTCCAGAATTGGTACAGACCCTGCCCTCCCACAGGAAACGTGGTTCAGCGGACATGGTGAATTGAGATAACATAGAAAAGGCACGGAAGAGAAACGTTGGGGTATCTGCTGGCCATGGAGCCCTTGTCTTTAGTAGAGAGACAGTGGTATGCCAGAGGTAGAAGAAACACAATGAAAGTCGTTACAGATACAGGAGAGGCGGTCAATGGCAAGGGGCTGTGAATCAGAGTCGATTAGGCATCCATGACTGGAGCACTGACACGAGGAGGCATTGTGACCGAGTCGTTCTGAGGCGGCAGGTGTTTACTCTCCAGCTCGGGAGATGGACCTTTGCCGTTCATGCGATCGAACTCGAGCGTCTCGGCCAGCTCAGCTGCCATCGGATCCAGTTCCTCCTCCTTGAGACCAGTTGCTAGAGCCACGAGCTTTCGGTGAACATCAAACTTGGTGCTCACGCCAGCATCAGCAGTCTGCTGTGCGAGATCCTTGACCACGTTACGACGGGTCTTTTGGGCAGTGACCAGAGCACGTGCCAAATTGAAGCGTTCCACCAGATCCTCATGGCAAAGAGAAGATGGGTCGGCTTTCGGAGCCTCGAAGGGGAGTCCATTGTTCAATTGCGTTGAAAGGCGGGCGTGTTGCAATTTTTCAAGGAGGGATTCATAGTTGCTTAGAACCTTCTCGTATCGGCCAAGCTGGATCTCACTAGGCTCATACTCTGCCTCCTTGATAGTGAGGGCAGAAACTTGTTTCTGAATCTTCTGGCGATCTGACTCCAATTGCTCATACAGAGCTTCCGGGTTAGCCACGTCGGTGGAGTCTTGCTGATTAAGCTTGGAATTGCCATAAGTCACGGCGAGTTTCTTGTTAGCTTCAGACATGATGGTTCCGATCTTGGAGAGAAGCTCCGATGTGACCGCGGAGTCAACGGGCGGCGCGATTGATTGATGGTCTGAGATCATCAGATCGCCTGCGATGCCGTCGACTTGATCATTGGCCATGGTCACGGAGGATGGAGCGGGTGGGATATCGTGGTCTGTATGATGCGAGCGTTGAGCGAAGCGTTGAGTGATGCCGGTGGTTGTCTCTCCCTTCTTGTTCATGAGGTCGCCAGCACGAGGACAGTGAGTGAGGAGCATGTTCACCAGACGGAAAGCGCCGTTGCGTGCGGCCACCAAAGCAGCGGTATCACCATTGTCATCCTGGCACGACAACAGGAGATCGATCTCGTCCTGCGAACAGGACTTGCAAAGCTTGTCAAGGGTAACCTCGCAATAATACTTGGCGCTCTTCCACTTGCCTCGACTTCGAGTGGTTTCCGCAATGTGGTGGAACAAAGTCGCACCAAACCAGTCCCGAAAGGAGATGGTGTCCAAGAGAAAATCTAAAACAGCAGGGAATGTTCGCTTCTCATAGTTGTTAGTGAACAAAACCGCTCGCACGAGCGGAGTTTCCTCGTGGACCGACAAAGCCTTGATATCGGCCCCTCGGCGAAGGAGATCCTGAATGATCTCCAAATCACCCATTGAGCAAGCCCAGTGCAAGGCGGTGTTTCCCGAGTCATCAATAGGACGGTCAACTTGGAAGTGGGCAGGTGGTTCAGGGCGTTGAATGCGCGAGGCCTGAGAGGCATCGCCCACGGTAATGAAATAGTCCAGGAGCTGGTCACCATAGATGATGTGCTCCTGATCAATAATGGACATGACAGCGGCCTCATTCACCCCTCGCTTGCGCTTGCGACCTGTATGCTGTGACATCTGAAGCATATCCTCATCTGCGACCATGGAGGAGGATTCAATAGTCGCTTGCTCGATTGACTCGTTGTCATCGAACCCAGCACTCATCTCATATTGTTCATGAGGAAGGCTCGGAGGGCCCATGCTCTGCTGAGGTTGGACAACATTGAAAACTTCTGCAGGCGGCGCAGCAGCAGCAGCAGCAGCAGCAGCGCGGTTGGTAGATTTTCGAGGTGCTCGGGGCTTCGAAGAAGCCGAAGTGTGTTTCGGAGCTGGAGGAGGACTGCGATCTCCAGCGACATACTCGAAGATAGGAGCTAGTTTGGTGAAGATGTTGTTACGCTCTGCCAGCATGCGACCGTCTGCCAGCGGGATCCATGTTCCTGTGACCGGGCCGGCTTGTCAGCTACACATATTTCGCTTCCGCTTCAGACTTTGATCACTGTCACATACCCTGGTATTTTCCGTAACCACCTTGCACTTTCTCATGCACGCCCTTTTGAACTTCACGTTCGAGAATTCGGGTTCTTGCAGGCTTGTCAAAGCCAGCAGCCTTCAGAATATGTGTTGCGTTGACCCAGTCATCTCCTCTCCGTCGCATCACACTGTCGCCATCGATTTTGAACTCGTACACCGGGACCTGGAAGGGTCGACACAGGTTAGCAACGATCGAAACAAACAGCAAGCAGGAAGGTCATTTGGTCCGAGATAAAATGACAAAGAACGTAGGGCTATCTTCGGTATAATACATACACTGCTATAGGTAGCAGAGTAGATCGACTCCATCCCCGCCATGTTGAGTTGTCGAGGGCTCGCGGCGAACCAGTACGTTTCCGAGCAGCGATTGTGGCACGCACGTAGGCGCCCGAAACCGCCTCAAGGATCCACAAGTCAATCGTATCAAAAATGCATCAACTTTCGACACATTTCACGCGCTCAAAGTCGATCCGAAGGTGCAGCGACACGATTTGCTGGGTGGAGCTAGGGTGGCCTCGTAGTTACGCGCAGAGACGCGATGAGACCGCGTAAAGTGGATTTGGTGAGCTAAACCGCTTTCGGTGAAAAATCACGTGATGTATATCACCAGACTTTTGGTCATGTGACTTACATCGGGAAGCAAAGGGAACATAGCGAAACGGTGCAAACCGCCAATCCGACGCCGTCTTCGCCCTGTCCTTCACCTTCCCAACCATTTCCACTCCCCGAACACCTTCACAATGACTGTCGTCGAGTCGGTCAAGAATGCCGTGGGTCTTGGGGAGACCTCGGGTACGATTGCCCGGTTCAATTGAGCCAATCATCCGCACCTGGATCTTGATGACCTGAAGCTAACTTGATGCTGTCCAGCCACCCGCAAGGAAATGTCGGAGGCCCGTCTCCCTATGCAGTATCGCGACTCCTGTGCACACCTCCTCATTCCCCTGAACCGCTGCCGACAAGCCGAGTACTACCTTCCCTGGAAGTGCGAGGTAAGCATTTGTCCCGGAAGACCACGTTCCTGCTGGACTTCCACATTCCCTACACACTTTCGCTGTTGACGAATCGCCTGCTGACCGATTACCATTTTGCTCTTTGCTTTAGGATGAGCGACACTCATACGAGAAGTGCCAGTACGAGGAGTTCAAGAAGCGCGTTGCTAAGATGGACGAGCTCCGCGCCTCCAAGGACGGCGCTCGCAGCAACTAAGCCTGTTGGTTTTGTGATATGTGTTTGCGCGGTCAGGACTGCTGGAAAAGCAGCAGGTTATGTACATAGACGATATACCGAGACTGCTCATGGACCGCCTTTTTACGGCGTTGGGAAGCACCCAAAAATTCGGCCAGCCTTATCCTTTGCTCTAGCAGGTTATTGCGGTCGCCCACGGCGATTACTGCCCTCTTTATCAGTCAATATTGAAGCAACTCTACAGTCAGCCTTGCTGGTGTAAGACCGAGAGCTGCACGATACATTTGATGATCTCCGCAAATGCCCAACACGAAAGACGGGCTTGTCTCACAGCCGATTGGTCAACTATTCGTATCTGACCGACTTGACATAATCTTCTTATGTGATCAGGGCACGAGAACTTTTGCCCTCTGTAGGCCGTACGTAATCCGATACTAGTCGCGAGGCATATGGACTTGTAGATCTCACAGCTCCGGCAGTGGGCAATCGATCCATTTCTTCCTATTTGTCAGCATAATGAATGGACGGGTTCTCCAGACCCTGCGTACTCGATATTATTAAGGGTGGCTTCTTGTCTTTCCTCGTATTGGCATATTTGGTGGCTTACAGATCAAAGTGAGCTCTGCGGGGTATACTTGCATATCTGTTGGAGATTCGGGATGTGCCTCCGACAGGTACTGTTTGATGGTGGTGTGATTGGGAACATAGTGCGGCGCGCTATGCACTGGTTCCTGCCTGTAGGATCTCTGAGCAGGATCTTATGGAACATAAGGTCTTGAGGAGTCACTCTATCCGAGTGAATCTCTTCATCAAAGATGAAAGATCAAGAATCCGAAGAATGCACGTGATATGAACATGATATACGAAGCACTTCCTCGCCCTTGGGTAAACGCGGAACCATCACCTGACTGCTTAGAAATCCACTCGGCGCCGTTCCAATCGCCGTAATCCAGGCCTGAGCCCCGCTGGGAAGCATTGCGGCGTCTGAAAATTCCCCTCTTCATGCGAGAACTCAAAAGAATCAATCCGAACACGGGGATTATGCGCCGTTATTCTTCTCCTCCTTGAAATCTCACTTCGGGTCTCTCACTGTCCTTGTTCCTCTTTGCCTGTGGGCTCCTCTTGACCTCGGTCTCTGATCGAGAACCCCGATCGCATCTTTACCCGCATTTCCGTGATTGGATAATTGCTGGACTACTAAAGCGCATAACGGCATTTTCTACACAGCCATACCAGCACAATGGGTCTTCTGTACGTGCTGATTCAATTCTCAATTCTGGCATGGGAATGCCTTTCGAACCAACACCAATATCTGACTTGCCTTTTAAAGAGCGCTGGGAACCGCCCTGGAATGGCCGGAGGCTAAGAAGAAAGCCGATCAAGTGCGACAATGGGGAATTGAGGTATGCGAAGAGAGCGGGGATCCTTGCTTGATCGTCCCTGGTCACTTTCGGCTGCGTATAAGAGCTGACAGGTTTCATAGCAACTTCTGGCGAATTGGCGACGAGCCAAGGGCAAAGAGCGCGATGCTCTACTTTGGGGTGATGAGGTAGGCTGACCCCATTTCCAACTCGACCAATGTCTCAAAGAAGGTTACTTATATGTTCGAATGTTATAGGTCGAATACCTTGTGGTAGCCCTCGATGACGCAGCCAAGAAGGCACGGTTGTCTCTGGCCCAGGCCGAGATCCTCAAGTCCCTCGCTCGTGATGAGGCCCTGTGGACGGCAGGCTCCGGCAGCGATGGTGAACATGGAGACCAGTAAGTCTGGCCTGGTCATGAATACAAAATTGGGGACTACTGTCTTACACTGTCAATCAGCATGGGAGAGAAACCTCCACACTTCCACCCCGAGTTCGGACGCTTCATGCTGGAAGCCACTCCTGGAGAGCCCTGGGGTATCGGTTTCAAGGATCTGTTGAAGGTGGAATCCAACATGAAGTGGAGACGAGAAGTCGCAAAGGCACACATGGCCCCTAACGAATCTCCTATTACCCTGACGACTTTCCCACGATTGGGAACAAAGGATGACTACATCCAGCCTTACTATCCCCCGTCTGGGCCTGCACTACGCTCGCAGTTCGTGCCTGATGAGATTGCCAACCCACACATCCGGTTCCCAACCCTAGCGGCCAATATTCGCTCACGTCGCGGGCGCAAGGTGGAGCTGAATGTGCCGGTCTTCAAGGACCAGAATACTCCCTCTCCATTCAAGGATCCTACCGTCAACTATGATCTCCACCAATGGCCTGAGGATGCCGACGTTCGTAATGGTGCCGCCAAAGATGACCACGTCTATATGGACGCAATGGCCTTCGGCATGGGCAGCTGTTGCTTGCAGATTACCTTCCAGGCCAAAAATATGACTGAAGGCCGGAAGCTTTATGATCAATTGAGTCCTCTCGGGCCAATTCTTCTAGCTCTTACTGCCGCCACGCCCATCTATAAAGGATTCCTTGTGGACACAGATGTGCGTTGGAATCAAATTGGCGCCGCCGTGGATGACAGAACTCCCGAAGAGCTTGGTGAAGCTGTAAGTGATCTATATGCCATTCTCATTCTACGTTCTTGCCAACTGACTTCAACCTAGCCTCTCAAAAATGATCGATGGAGAATTCCCAAGTCGCGATACGCTTCTAACTCCACTTATATTTCCCAAGATCCACGATTGCGCAAGGAATATCTGGATCCTGATCTCGTCGTCGACGAGGACATTAAGAAAAAGTTAATAGAGGGAGGCATGGATGATATGCTGGCCACCCACTTCGCACACCTCTTCATTCGTGACCCGCTAGTCATCTTCTCCGAAGACCTAGAAGAACTCGACTTGCATAAGGGAGATCATTTCGAGAATCTTCAGTCGACCAATTGGCAACACATGCGATTCAAGCCCCCACCATCGGAGAAGGATGACATTGGCTGGCGCGTTGAGTTCCGATCCATGGAAATTCAAATCACCGACTTCGAGAACGCAGCATTCAGCATCTTCATCGTCCTTATCACTCGTGCTATTCTCAGCTTCGACCTCAACTTTTATCTACCCATTCCGCGCACAACCGAGAACATGGAAACGGCTCATGCCCGTAACGCCGTGCTTGATAGCAAATTCTACTTCCGCAAGGATCCGTTCGGACGCCGGGCCCCCAGACACGCAGCGCAGCACTCCTCGCATGGCAGCACGTTCTCCTCTACCACATCATCGGCAGTCAACACACCTCCGCCATCGCCACCCCTCGGACCTGTCGAAACAGAGTTTGAGTTGATGACCATCGCCGAGATTGTGAATGGCTGCCCCGACGGATTCCCTGGTCTGATCCCCTTGGTGGAGTCATATCTCAACAGTGTCAACGTGGATGTCGAAACACGCTGTTTCCTTGCCAGCTACCTTGACCTGATTCGAAAACGCGCTGACGGTACACTGTGGACGGGTGCGAAGTGGATTCGCGAGTTCGTGGCCAAGCACCCGAGCTATAAGCATGACAGCGTTGTTTCTGAAGAGATCACTTATGACCTTGTCAAGGCGGTTGAGGAGGTGACTGCCAAGGAAGGCAAAAACGGCAGCATTGGATGGGAGCTTCTGCGGGGTAGAAAGAATTAGACAGAAGCCTTTTTGCATTTGCATGTGCTGATAGACAGCCTGTGGGTTTCTTTTCGGCGGTTACATTTAGAGATGGAGATGATGAATCGATTTTTGCACATATTCCGTGGCAGGCAAATAAGAGGCTGCCCTCTACGGCCACACCAGACCAACAACTCATTCCCTTCATACCTATAGATCCTGTAAATTGGCAGTACCTAGTCTTCCCACGAATTGAGCATCTTAGACCACGGAGGATACGCAAGACAAGCCCCATCATGTCGAAAATTAAGAACAGCCGCGAATGCCAACAAAAAAGGAAACCAAAAAATCACACCGCAAGGGGGCAAAAACTGCACACACAACCGGGTATCCGTGCCTTCCAGCGCACCCACCCGCGGAACGCCTCTATCACCACCACACCCTTTCATCACCATTGTACCTTTTGTATAGCCTCACCATACAAAAGATACCTCATCATAAAAAATCGTTCTTCGGATACCACTTTATACAAAGTGAAGTTTCTTTTCATGTTTTTTTTATCTATATAGATCACTACCTATTTCTTGTGACTATTCCTATCATATAAGAAGGAAATTGGATTTAGAAGGGCGAAATAATTTCACCTCTAAGGGAAATTTACTATGAACAAATTTTAATCACTCTAATTCTGAGCTAAAATATATGAATTATTGTAGAGTAGAATATTGATTACCATATAATTATACGCATACTATATAAAATCTAGTTATCCCTAGTCAAATACTAAGATATTCAAGAAACCCCGATTTTTATGGTGATATATCCTTTATATGGCGAGGCTATACAAAAGCTAGTGGTAGTGAGGGGTGCGCCGTAGCGTAGCAAAGGGCATGGATAATACCTAACGAACGCCTTCGTTTTACTTGTCATTCATGTTCGTCGGATTGATCATTGAGTCGTTAAGACCGTCAAGTGGGAAAGAGGTTGTTACAGGTCAAAACACAAAGTACGAAGAAACCAATTAACGATACATAGTCAGCAAATGCTGTCCGCCCACCTGTATACGTAGAACACTGTAGGTAGTAACTAGCTATGTCATTCAGTCGTACCTAGTCTTTAGTATAAGGCCTAATCAATTCAAAGTTAATATCACGTGACCGTATTATAGGTATACTAATCGTAGCTACAGTAAAGGGGATATACGCGATCGTGGGAGACACGTGTTTTACAAGTACTTAAGTCAGAAGTTACAACATGATTTTTGGTGGGGGATGGATAAGCAAATGCCTTCTTGGGTCAGGGTGGTCAGATCAATACCCGTTTTTTTTAATCCTTAAATGCCGCCACGACGGTTCACGAAAACGGTCGCTGCTAAAACATTTAGACTTGTCGTTTGGGTAAAGCAATACATATTATATAAACAGCTGATACATAATCTCGTTGAATCATCCCACAGACCTATAACTCTATCTGTATGCAGTCTCAATCCCATCCTCATTTCAGGGGTGACTGGGACTTTGAAAGGACAGGGCTTTCCAATTCATTAACTACATGAGTACATGAGCATTACTTAACTCAGCCGCCGTAGTATCGCCCTGAAGCTCGACTACCCGAACAGGACCCGTACCTGAACCTGGTGCAGCACGAGCTTGTGGCGGCTTTTGTGCATCCAGAGCAGCCAACCCAGGACCCAGCGAGGTAGGTAAAGTGTACGACGATGGAGACCTGAACGAGGGGTCTGTGTAACCCATACTTACGCTGGTATTAGGGGTCTTTTTTTGGCCGTTTTGTTGACCTATAAAGAATAAAAGCCCTCCAATAATCGCAACTCCAGTGACTACCCCAATCACATTGCCTGCGATGGCTCCACCAGATAGTGCATTTCTGGACAAGGAAGGAGATGAGGAGGGTGACACAGTCGCAGCAGGGGCTATCGGTGTTTGAGTAGTGCTTGAAGTAGTAGGGCTAGATGTTGAGGTGGTACTTATCGAAGAAGCAGAGGTAGTCTTTGTAGCGGTGGAATCGACCTTGAATTAAAGGATCGGCTTGCTGTTGTTCTTGTTGAAGACGTGCATTGCATAGCTACCCGGTGACCCGGAACAGTCTGTATTCGCATATGAAGAGATGGCGAAAGGCCCGTCTTCAGAGTCCCACTCGAAGAGCTCTCCTTGTGCATTATTTATCTTTTTACATGACATTGCCCGCTGATCATGTTCCACGAATACGTTGTCTGATGCATTGCGCCAAACGAACGTCCACGCATACGCAGACGGTAACACAGATAGGACATGTAGCGCTAAAAGCATCACCGTTAGATCCATCTGGCAATTTATGTAGGCTATGGACTGAAAACGAAGGGTTCAAATTAAGCTATGACCAGGGTTCGCCTCGCAGGCGTCCACCAGACTGTCTTTATGTATTTGCAGGCAAGTGTAAAGGGGCAGTAGTGGAGGGGGGGTGCATGACGAGGACAGCTTCGTATTCTTAATGCATCTTGATCTCTGGGGCTGAACGTCATCAAGTTCCAACTGGATGGTAGGGCTCATTCTCATCTCTGATCCTTACTGTTTCGGGTAAACGATGTGCAACTCTATCCGGCAGGGTTCGCGGTATGTTGCTCACTTGGGCCGGCGGATGAAGCCTAATTCTCCTTGGTGGCTGCGGTAGCCTCTCTAGTCGATTTGATAGCGATTTCTTGGGCTCAATAGGGACTTGAGATTAGTAATGGGTCAAGGTTATTAAGTCGAATCTTCGAATAGAACAATGAGCTTTCCACATACATAATTCAAAATTGTCTCAATTTTCGCGTATTCACCCCTTTGTAGCTCATTCCTCAAAGGATTGCAGATGCCTGTGTCAAACTTACAGTAAGATGCGGGAATCTGCTCGTATCGCGGACGTGGGGATTGGTCAAGTAAGCTTAATGTTTATTCCAACAAGGGTCTCAGGGCCACTCAACTCCCACAAGTAAATTAAGCCTAGATCCAACCAGGTTGAAAAGATACTGATTGTTAAAGGTTGGCCAAGGAAGGGCTGAAATCATGATTAACGCCACACGATATGTGGCGCGACCGTTATACGGACGACATGGTCAGCTGTCGTGTTCTCGGTTCACCATAAATAGAGGGAAGTTTGCCTGAGATGTTGTCCACTTCTGACCTCATTAGATCTCGAAAACAATGTGATTCTTGCTATTGTAGGCTTCAGCACGAGTTTGCTGACAGTCGGAACTTGTCCGATTCTCGTGTCTTCATATAATTTGCTCTTGGCCAGCATTTCTGTGAAGACACCGATGACAGACCTGCAAAGACCGCACCGAGTCTACGAAAAACAGAGAGGGTACATAAAAGAAGCCATTTTGCTTCTCTTGATCCGTTAGAGACTTGCCACAAGCCCTAAAGATCCATCAATGTATCAATCAAGAAGAAAAAGTTATCTATACCAGGCCCAATAAAGGCAAACACTAAAACTTCCAAAACTTATTCAAATAGTGGTCCGATGTCTTTGAACACTGTATAGGCTGTAAAAGAATCTGGTTACTGTTGGTCACAGTGGTCGCAATCTAATACAAGTATACAAACGGCCGGATGAGTACATCCAACCCCCCTAGTGTGTGCACAAGTCTCGTTTATGATCCATTTTATCTCCATGCATGCGAGCAGAAACCCCGCAGCCACTTAGTTGCCCCGCAAACTAAGCCTCGTTCTTGTTCCCTGCAAGATTCCCTGTCCGCTAATTCCCCGAATAGTCGATCACCCCGGATACGCGGGATCCCTAGGATTCATCGAGCACCAATACACCATCCTCAAATCCTGATTAATTGACATCCACACTTTGACTTGACCACTACCTACCGCTAAGTACCAACGCTTGCTCTCGCTAATCTCTCTAACCGCTAGACTCTTACCTCGGCGAACAAGATGAAGCCAGGAAACCCCTCTCCGGATCGTCTGTGGATCCTCTCCGGATAAACCTCGGTCTTCCATTAACTTTATAACCAAGAGGATTACCACCCTATCACCAATCCGGGCATTCATCCGCTGAGTTTCAGCGGCTTCCAGATTAATTCTCCGCATCTACAGGCCACCAGCAGGTAATTCCGTGCGTCTTGAGCAGGCCCAACCCCCTAACCTGCAGAAATAATGTCTCTTCTTCTATACTTCCTCGGACATCGGTCCTATAGCGATGCCGCCGTTCCCGCAAGCCGAAGCTTAACACCTTCGAGAAACATAACGGCAGTCTGTCACGGCATATCTTGGCCGTGCTCGGGGCCAGAATTTGACCGACTGGCCTCTCTTCTTGCGTGAAGCGAGCGCTGATCGTGAACAAATTGGGTGTGGGGCCCGTTGCCTTCCCCGCATGATGTCAAATATCCCCGGATTCCTCACAGATAGCATATAATGAGACCCTTTGTTCCGAGAAAATGGTCATTTTGTGTGCAATTCCAGCGGTAAGCCCATTGCCAGGGGAATCTTTCTACTATGTTCGCTCTTGCGACTGGCTTTCTCGCTGTGTGGGCAGTAGCTCATGCAGCTCCTAGCGCAAAAACTGCTCCCACTGTCGCTGTTCGCAATGGAACTTATACTGGCGTGCATAGTACAACTTATGGCCAAGATTTCTTCCTCGGTATGCCCTATGCACAGCAACCTGTGGGCAACCTTCGTTTCACCGTGCCACAATCATTGAACGAGAGCTGGAAAGGGGCACGCGACGCGAAAGAGTATTCTGATATCTGCGTTGGATACGGGGTAAAAGAGGGATTCCTGTCTCTGTAACTACTTATTTCTGACTTTTCGATAGACCGACTCTATTTGGTACCCCCAGTCCGAAGCCTGTCTAACCTTGAACGTCATCCGAGACTCGTCCGTCAAGGAGAACTCCAAGCTCCCCGTGGGAGTCTGGATTCATGGTGGTGGCTTCTGGATGGGATCGGGAAGAGATGATAGGTACAACATGTCTGCTATCGTTGCAAACTCTTACGAAATTGGTGATTACACACCCATGAAGCTGTCTCTTCATCTCGCTTCCTCAATCTAATTTGAAACAACGCTTAGGTAAACCATTCATTGCTGTCACTCTTAACTACAGACTTTCTGCCTGGGGATTCATCAGCTCGAGTGAAGTTTCCGGCAGTGGTAACACCAATCTCGGCCTGCGAGACCAGAGATTGGCCCTTCACTGGATCCAGGAGAATATCGCTGCCTTTGGTGGCGATCCGACCAAGGTCACAATCTGGGGCGAGTCGGCCGGTGGCATGTCAGTGGGCTATCAATTGACAGCATATGGAGGCCGAGATGATAAACTGTTCAGAGCTGGTATCATGGAGTCCGGAGGATCTATCTCAGCCAGTACCGGTAACTTTACGACATACCAGTCGTCTTATGATACTCTGGCTGCTAGTGTCAATTGCTCCAATGCAGTGGACTCGCTACAATGCTTGCGAGAGGTTCCTTTTGAAACCCTCAACTCGGTTTTGAACGGCACCGATGGCTCCTCGGTGTACGACTTCTCGCCTGTCGTTGATGGGGATTTCATGCGAAACTATGGCAGTGTACAGTTGAACAATCACGAATTTGTCAAGGTTCCTATTATATCGGGAACGAACATGGATGAGGGAACTGCATTTGGACCCACGGGCATCAATACCACGGAACAGTGGTATGAGTACCTCATTGGTAGGCTGATAAAATTCAACTCTTGATAAGGTTCATGGCTAACTTCAGCTCAGATGGCTCATTGGGTAAGCAATTACCACCATCCATTGCCAACCGCATCTTGGAACTATACCCCGACGACCCATCGCAAGGCATTCCGGCATTCCTTGGTGACCAGCGTGTACCTTCAATGGGCTATGAATGGAGACGAACCAGTGCCTTTGCGGGTGACTTCTTTATGCACGCGAACCGACGCCGACAATGCGAGGCATGGTCCGAGACCTCGACACCAGCCTACTGTTACCGATTCGACGTGCACTCTGCCGATGTCCCGCTCATCGTAGGAGCAACCCATTTCGAGGAAGTCGCTTTCGTATTCCACAACATCGCCGGCCAGGGATATCACTACGGAAAGCCTTTTGCGGGTGTGCCACAGTCATATATCGATCTTAGTACTATGATGACGAGTATGTGGGCTTCGTTCATTTACGACTTGAATCCGAATTCCGGCGTGGTGAATAAGTCAATCCATTGGCATGCTTATGGAAAGGACAAGCCTGTTGATCTACTGTTCAGTGCCAATACTACCAGTTATATGGAGGCTGACACCTGGCGCAAAGAAGGGATTGACTATATCAATGCGATTGCGAAGGCAGTCTGGCGGTAGATGAAGTTCACAAAGAGGCCTAGTTGTATGCATAAGGTGGTACAGGAGGTCGGTCTGATGGATCCGTGTTGTACTGCGTTGTATATAGCTGTCGTAGTGTCATTCACCTCCTCAATCTCATACTGGTTCTCCGTGTCTGTCCGTAAACTCAACTAGATTAAAAAAACACTCCACGTGCTCAAACGGGGTTTGCAAGTTCGGCCGAACCGATCTAAGCTCCGCCGAGACATCACCTTATATCGCTATTGGTCCATTCCTCGATAGATCTGGCCGAATCATTCCGTCGCATCCGATGACGCCGAACCAACGCCGTAGGCTTAGTCAGGGGGGGACATCGGCAAAAGAACAATTTCGCTAAATAACAGACTTGAAAATGAATGACCAAGACAAGACTCCTACTTGATCCAGTTCTCTCTCCGCGGAAAAGCAAACAATAGAGTACAGTACTCTGGCCGAAATTAAAGTCCCACCGAGCTGGCTACACCATCAAAGGACTATTTGCCTAATTGGTGCAATGTAGAACGGATCGGTAACCCGATGCCGATCCAGATCATGTGTGGGGACTTGTAAGACTGACCCCTTTTTCCAGCACAGGCATGTCTGTACGGAGTAGTTTGAATGGATCCTGAGATTTCATAGTGTCTCTCGGGTCGGCAGACCATTATAGTTACATACAGTAATACACACTGAGGTAATTGCTGGAACGATACGATTCACAAGCAAAAGTCTATAATTTACTGAGAGTGGACCAATTCCAACTAGAGAGCCAAAAATATGAAAAGAGCCACATTGCAAGCACGCTACATCCGCTGAACTTAACGACGAGCCGCACCGAGATCAGCGCATAAAAAAAAAACAAAAAAAAAAAACCGCTATGGATTTCCGACCAATCACTAGTGAAAACAGTTCCCTAGAGTCTTCTTCTAGCGCGTCAAAAATCAGAATCGCTTATCGAGTACTCTGTAGTGTGGACCTCTTGGTCCGACTTCCGACCAACACTGTAGTATCAGGGAATGCTACACAGGACGAACTATTTACTGGGCTGCAGCTCGTTTTCATTATGGATGAAACCCTATCTCTAGTCACGGCTTTGGCCAAGAGGCCCACTCGCGGCAAGAGAAACCCTTCCAGTGGCATTCCTCCTTTGCGATGGATACCTAGTGAAGTTCGAACTAGTGACGCGGCCCAACCCGCTACGATCAGGCCATCTGGTAGCCTTGAGCCTTGACACGAACACAAGGCAGAGGGGGGGAGAAAAAAAAACAAACATAGGCAAAGTATCCATACTCTGCAAGGCTCACGGAACTTTTTCTGTCCGAGGTAAAGAGGACCAAAAAAAAAGAAATAGAAAAAGAAACACACCCGCCATGCGAGATGCTGCGTCCTGCGCGTGGGTTGTCTGCGCAGCCGATCGACTGTAAGATCCCGCGTCAGCCTAGCGGGGCCCTGAACAAAGTAAAGATCCCCCCTACAGTGCATACCTGCTCATGCACTACGAAGATCCAAGCCTAATTGTGATGCTGTGCTATGATTCCTTCCTGCCGTGCCACGACATACAAATGTAGGCCTTATGTAGGCCTTACAATGCAGTGATGAGCGACTAGATTCGACGGTTGAAGATCGCACAGCAGAGGATTAAGAGGATCCCATGCACAATGCATGCCATAGGCAAGGGCGATCTGCGAACCTCAATATGCAGGTAGGACACAGTGTCGGACAGCTGCAGGAGGCGCTCGATCTCGGAGGACTACTGCTCCGTCCTGCAGTAGTAGCATATTCTCGTCCCTGGCATAAACCGGTGAGACTTTACCCATCCTACAATAGTCTTTCTCGTAGTAACTGTACTACTGTAGTGTAGGCTCCACCTCGTCCTCTACCGTAAGCAGAAGGAAATAGAAATAAGAATGACTCGGCATGGAACCTTAATCCACTTTGTGGCACACGCGATCGATCGGTTCCCGGAATATTGTACTCCGTCCGTATCAAGAAGCCTAATACCACTGTATACATGTATACCGGTATCCAACAGCAAGAGCACACGAACCGATGGCCCCTAACCCCTGATCCCTGCTAGCTCCTCTTCTATGATTCACTCGATCCGTGAAAGGAAACGTCGCAGAATGTTAATAATATGTTAATAATAACAGCCAAAATCAATAGTCGACCCAGCAATTCGGGACATCGATTCGAGCTCCACACCTAGCGCCACTAGTGAGTTCGATGCTCGATTGGCCCCGCGATCCCAGGCCAGATAGACTTTCGCCCAATTGCGTCTGTGTCCGCGGGTGGTAAGTATTCGTGCCCTTCCTTTGGCTGGCTACCCTAGTAGTCGGCGCCCCCATTGCGCTTCCGCTTATGGGTGCGCCCAGCGTAATGGTCATTTTTCTGCCGCAGTCAATCTACATATTCTATATCTTATATCTATAACAATAAGTTATTTAAAGTAGTAAAAAATAGTTTCTTTAGTATACTGCCTTATAATTCGAGAAATTTAAAATTATAAAATTTATAGAGAAGAGCGATATAGGGAATATAAATTTTCCTTTACTAAAAGGCTAGCACTTGTTATAGTGGAAAAAATTAGAGTAGTATACTTTAACATTTCAACGCAATTTTTTAAAGCTTTAGGAATATAGAGCGCAAATCTATATATTTACGTAAGAACTAACTTAATTTAATAAGTGTTAAGCTATTCAAACAGCTATAGTGCAAAATCGCACTTTACTATGGCAGAAAGAGGACCATTGCGGTGGGAAAGACCATTACGCTGGGGCGCACCCATAAGCGGAAGCGCAATGGGGGCGCCGACTACTAGGGTAGCCAGCCAAAGGAAAGGCACGGATAGTAACTAACCCACGGACCTCAGCCGCCGCTAGTGACCAGCATGCTCGGGAACGACCAGTAAAATTAGCCGTGACGGAGCAATCGAAACTCAGAATAGGCGAGCCTGTGAGCTACGAGTCACGACTGGTTATTTTATCCCCGGTTTCTGTGTGCCCCACGTACGAAGCTAACCCACTAATTATGGTGTAGGTACGTAGGAGATCGAGGGATCGGGGGGAACGATTTGATGTCATGAAGTATATATGTGCACGGAGCAGGATAGGACAGCATAATAGCCCCATATAATCTGATGGACACCTACGAAATTGTACGCGGAGCATCTACGGGGTTACGAGGTAAATAGATTGCGCCTAATTAAACACAGACTCCATCTACCGGTTCGTATAATCAATAGTGCACCCAAATTAAGCAATCCCCGAACCTGCGAAATACACAAAGAAGACTAGAAGAACTTAAGAAGCCCCGGTGAAGTCCAAGCGCAGGCTCCACAGCCACACCAAACCGTGACGACCGGGCCCAGAACGGAAAAGCGGGAGGCCCGAGAGCCCGGTAAAATTCAGATCTACCGATTTAAAGCCCTTGGAATCTCCACGAGGATGATGCTGACCTGGAATGGCGGGTCAAATGCGATGAAAAGCCGAGCAGAGCGGCAAGTTTTGAGGTCAAACTAGGCGACGAGAAGGTTGAACAACGGGGCCGTCTTTGTGTCACCTGCCAGGAGAGAATACAAATAAGGCTAATAATCGTCATGTTCGTCAAGATTGTCACTTGGCGTAAAGCCGTTTCTCAAGAAAAGCAGATTACGTTACTGTATCATAACTAGTCTCATGCTTGAGTTCTGACCGACATTTTCGGGGACCACCTTGGATCTGATCGACTGGTGCCAACCAGGGAACATCTATGTAGAAACTGCGCCTAACAACCCGCCGTGGAGCTTCCCAAAAACCTTGAAATACAGGACAAAGAAAATAAAAAGCCACCCCTATCCCTGGCCTGACTCGACAGAGCGGCTTCACAAAGTCACTAGCTTGGTCCTAGGAAAGGGGAGAACGAATCGGGGAGGAGAGAAGAACCCTTGGAACGGACTTCGATAGTTGGTGGGAGCGCGATCTTAGGTCGATCGTATCGTAGATTGGGTTTGGGGGAATGCTCGAGCGCCAGATTAGGTCCAAGATTGATCCAAGGAACAATACCGGTCTATATCTCACTCATGCGTTGCAAAATCACTATATATGTGAGCACATTATAATTGAAACGAAGTTGACAAGTCTGCCAGGAAGCGTGGTCGTAGAAGACAGAGTAGATCGCCAGTGACGCTGCGCTTAGAAGTATATCCCGCTCTCACGCCTTCTTTTTCGCTTTCTTGCTCCTGCTAACAGCAATGATGAAGCAGTTTGACCCTATTGTTTGTTGAATACGAAGACATGTGGAGACCGACGACTGTTCCCAAATTACTACGGGGTACACGAGGTCGGCAACGGTAGTTAGTTTGACGGCGATACGAGAACGAGAGTCCATGCCTGTCAATTGTTTTAGCTAGCATTTGCAGCCATTGATGTGCGCAGCTAGGGGAATACATGCATAGTGTCAAATTGTAAAGTCGATAAGAAGCCGATATTAAATAGGCATCGTTTATATTTCATAGTATAGACTTGTATGGCTCGTTCATCCCGATCTGATATATTCCTAATGAATTCGCCGCTGCGGCTTGCGACCAAGCTTCCTTCCCCAAACTACATCACCTCCCCCACTCAAGGGGGCACGGACGGAGTACACGGGGGGACGGAGTTCACCGGCGTTCGCGGGGCGATGATCTTGAAAATTACAGCCAACAGCGTCCACAATCTGAAATCATATCTCAAATGTCTCCCCGGCGGGTAGTTGCGTGTCATGCACGGCGTCTGGATCGCGATCGGGGCCAGGGCCGGATCTCGGGACGGCGATACAGTGTTGCCGTCTGGCCTGACAGCGATTCTTTCCTTTTCTCGGGCTTTGATTCAAATAGAGGAGTGGAAAATTCGCTTCTTTGTCATCCTTGCTTGCTCTTGGTTAACTAGTTATGTTTTGTCTCTATAATCGACCCACTAGTGCGATCTAATACCTACTTAGGTGACTGTACCGTTCTAGTGGATATAAGGTATGCGCCGCTCAGCAACTATGTAGTTCGCGTCCCGGGGATTGAAGGGTTGTAAGGTTCGTTACGTGCCGTGGGTGCTGTGCGATGGGCTGAAGAGTCAGGGATTGTTTTGGCTGAATTTCGAGGCGATCTTGGTCCGAAACAAAATCCCAGTCATGATCTTAACAATGACGGGTGGGGACGGAGTAGATAATCTGGAATGATGAAGGGAAATTCGCTACACTGAATAAGTCAATACGACTTAGGCCAGAACGATGTATACAAGCCTAATAGTCTAATGCGGCAATCCAAAATTATGTACGGAGTACAAACTATGTCATCTCCATCTGGAAAGACTCGGCTGTATCTGATTTTGATTCGTATGTACGATGTATCGTCAAGACGTGACCGACTCCGATCTAACGATCTCCATAGCGATCACAAGAGCCAGCACACAACCACCCCATACTGGGAACTTCTATCAAATCGAAAAGTCAACACTTCTCGGGATAATTTAGCACGAAGTCGATAGAAGCATAGATCTTCATACCTACTGAGGAGATTTACAAACTTTGTCTAGCCTCGTCACTAATTAGATCACACCCATTAGGTATCTCAAGTTTGCCGCCATACTCCATACTCATGATTTGAGTATGTATGCAGCATATACTTACTATAAGAAGATTGCCCGCAAGCATGTATGAATCTTACTCCTGATTTCCATCTCCACCAGTAACTATATCTTATAATCCTATACCCCCGAGCCACGTAGATCCTCCATGTAACCTCAAAGCGAATGAAAGAAAACAATTAAGCAAAAAGACCTAATATGTACCCAAATCATCACTACCCCCACCAAGTCAAACAAAGCCCAAGGCCCAGGGCCAAAACAATAATAATATGCCCATCGTACCGTCTGCGAATGAGCATTCCTGACGTGATTTCACAATTTCAAATACTCGACCTTACACAATCTAAAGATCTCAATCGATACCGCACATCCCTGCTAGTGTCAACCTTGGCCCCCCGAATCTTCGAACTACTAACCACTTAGACTTGCTTCACCGTGTTTTCACAATTAGAGAACTTTCCACCTTGACTAATTTCCCAGATCGCCGGGTTCAGTCTCACTATTCTAAAATTTCCGCCCGATCGGGGTCTATGAGTCCGAAGTAGCAATTGACTAACTCGATATAGTAGCGTATACTTCGCTTTTCCATAAGAAGTTCTGTTAGCGTTCAGTCCCCATCCATTTTTAGCCCTCCTATTAGACTCTCCTTCCATACTAGTCGGTCGTGCAGAGAATCGTCAGCAATTAGTGTAAACATTATTTGACATAAAATCTGACAATATTTGACAAGAGAATGAGTATTAAAAATTCACAAGGCTGGATGTCCAAATTAAACCACACACCCATCTGCGACGATCGACTCCACCGATCCCCGAACAGGGGTTCCTTACATACATACTGTACTGTACTCAAACCACCCCACGAACCAACCTGTCAATCTCCCATCACGATCCAACATTCGCACATTCCAGATCAAGAGCTGACCAAATCGATCGCCCCATAAAAAAAAGCTACTAACGGTCCCCACACCGCGGACCGTGACAAATTCTGACACGCGCATCGCGGCAACACGCCCGCGCCGTAAATCATCGAATGATTTACGACTGCTTCCTTTTTCCCGCCTGGTGGGTTGAGCGGTGGCGGGTTCGAGGTAGGGATGGCGTCGGGGAAAGTATTTGAGATTTGAGATGGAAGGTTTTGGAAGGTGCTGGACCTTTAGTACATACTAATATAATATAGTGCGAAGTGCAGTCCAGCAAATTACCACTCCATACGGGACGAACGATTTGACATTCACAATTTGAGATTTCAAGGTTGAGGGGGAGGTGCAGATGCGATGGACAACGCATTCGTAGCCTCGGTCCGTTGCCTTGAGTCTGGAATTTGTCGGTCATGGCCCATTGAGTCAGTGAGTTACTCTGATTGGATCACTTGCTTGCAGTGCTTTCACTAGTCAATAATATACTGTACACCTGTAAGTACGAAGTACGTAGGAGCAGCAGCACGAATGTATGTACAAAGAAGATCATCGATCATTCCCGCCCTCAATAAGGCAACACAGACTTAGGGTTTTCATATCATATGCAAAGTCCATTCGCGGCTATCCGCGCCTTCATCGATGAGATGCATGATCTACACCGATACTGTTAATATTGCATACGATCGCTCGATCAAATGAATTTGGAAGGATCTCCCCCGATTTCTCAGATCGCTTAGAAATGCCAGATTCATTAGTTTCAACAGTAGTTCGCGCCTCTAACTCTCTTGTGCAGGCCCCCTACAACACCAGTCAATGTAGTCAATGCCCATGGATCTGATCCACCCTACGACACCGATCAATGGAGTCAATGTTCATGGATCACCCCATGGGCCCCATACACAACTACCGTACACAAGAGCCCTTGGCGCTCTCGCCGCTCGCCACGTTGTGGCTAGAGAAACAAGAGGAAGAACCCCCTAGACAAATCAGCATCGTGATAAAATCTGAAATCGAATCCACCTAGTCGTGAAATCTCTTCTTCGCCTCCATGCATTTCCATACTACATACGGAGTACTATATCCATTAATCCAATGCTTGGCACGACGAGTGGCCTACCACCTTAGTATATCCCTAGCGAGACAACCCACCCTTCACAAACACCGGAAATAGTAAATAGCCAGAGCCTCGGAACAACAAAACAGTATCTACTAGCAGGGACCAGTAGATTCCGTCCATTCCACGGTCGGTTCCAGGCTGCCACGCCGGGTGAACCAAACATTGAACATTCGGGTTTTGCTGCAACTCTGGAATCGGTGACTTCATCGTTCTCGGCCGGCGGGTAGAAGCTTAGAATACGGCCGAACTAGATATATTCCAACGAACGCCTGGGGATGAGTGGCAACGCAGACAGTGGCCGTACAGCACAGCCCTTGGGTATTGTGTGGTAGCGAAGAGATGAAAATTAAGAGGTTGATGGCGATTAACGTATTTATTTGGATTTAGATCGGAGATTGACTTTTTCAGGCATCGAGATGGCGGCGATCTTGCAGAAATACACTACACTACTCCGTACTTAGACAAACTGGGGGGAAAGAAAAGTGGAAAAAAGCAGCATCGTGCCGTGTAGATCCAGAATGCCAGAGTCAGTGCGAGTGCCGACAGCAAGTAATTTCCAATGCAATCAGCGTAGCATGCGAAAGAAGAAAATATAGGGCTAGACGAGTAACCGACAGCCGATCATTGAAGAGAATTTAGAGTAAAAAAAAACAAATTTCATCCAATAGAGTCCGTAGAGATGCTATAAAGAGCCAAGATCGTACACACATCACAGATAAGGAGAAAGTGCTAACATACTCAGAGACACGTGGGGGTAGAGACACAGACACACACCAAATAAAAGAAAACAGGAAGAAGGAAAGGCTCGTTGGACACAGTAGGTCAAATGCAGGGTATAATCCAGAATCAGAACCCAAAATCGAAATCAGAAACCAGAAACCAGAAACCAAGGAAGAGCCGTAAAGAGAAAGGAGAGAGAAACAGTCTTGAACAAGAAAACCTCGAGAAATCCGATATCAAAAGAAGGTCTATGCTTTGAAGACGGGCTCCCAACGCTGCGAGGGTATTATGTAACGGTAACCGATTGGGGAAGAACAATACTCCCATCCCAATGGGAACCAAGAACGAGTCAAAAACAACAAGATATGCCGTCAAGGGGAGAAGGGCAAGAAAAGCCCACACTCATCAAGTCCCCGAAAAAGAGAAGACGAACAAGGAGAATTAGACAGCAAGAGGTAGGTGAACAGAATTCAAAAAGCAGACAGGAAAGAAAGGGCAAGAGAAGAAGAAAAAAAATATAACAAGGATAAATGGGTCAAACACTGAACTCCTTTTTGCCCCCGTTTCTATTTCGCGCCCTTTTTCCAACGCCACATGAGAAATAAAAAGCAAGCTTAATGACTGGTTGGCGATGCGGAGTCAAGAACCGTCTTGGGCTTCAGGTTCGAGCCCAGGGTCGCCGCTTTGTTAGCACCCATCTTGCGGGTCAGCTTGGCATAGTGCAGCCCGCACGCGTTACACAGCGTTCGGGCACCATCCGGACCCCGGCGCCATTCTGGTGTTTCGGCTCGGTTACAGCTGTGGCAACGACCAGGAGGAGCCGCCTTCTATAAGAACGTGGAAGAGGTCTGGTTAGCCATCCATAGTCGAGGAATATTCGGTGGGTCAAGCGCAATTGAGGCAAGCCGGTTGGCAGGTGTCAACCATGGCGTCAGATAGGGAGAAGAATGGGGATAAACGGGTAAAGAGGAAATTGACAGGAAAGAGAAAGACAAGGGGATTGAGGGAAACTTACTCCACGCCGTTTCTTCGAGTCCGCGCCGGCAAATCCACCGGCACCCTTGAACTCCTCTTGGTACATGGCCATGTGCTCATCTTCCCCGGGCTTAAACGCCTTGCGCTGCGCCATTTGCTCCGCCAACGCCTGTTCCTGGTTCACCACGGCGGTCCGTATCCGGATCAGAGCATCTTGGTTCCGGCGTTGCAGATGGAGTATATCCTCCACCTCGTTCAATGTGGGTAGAGACCCCAAAACGGGTCCAGATCGTTGCGTCTGGTGAGCCAACGCAGCGTAGTATCTTGAAAAGTCCAATGTCCGCGTGCTGAGCTCGGAGATCTGTTCCCAAAGAAGCATATGTCAGCCCACAAATTCCACACCCCGAATTCTGGCACTGCCAATCCCAACGGCGCACATGAAGAGATTGTAATTTCCCATGCAAATCAGAGTTTCCCCACCTGCGCACGAGGGAATGACAAAAAAATAGATTGCCAGTCACACTGCTGTCAGGTGGAAACAGGACCCGACAAGCATACAAACAGGAAAGAATAGCAAAGAGAGACGGAATCCATACCTCGTTCAAAGACGTCTCCACATCGTAGACGTCTAGATGTCGCTTTACCGAGTCGGAATGGGGTTGCCCCGGCATTGGACGGCCCACAAATCCACCTTTGACCTCTTCCACCCGCGGTGCACCCATGTATGCTCGATTATCGTAATGCGCCGAAGGGTATGACGGGCCGCTCGGCGGAGGTGGCGGTTGCTGATGTTGTTGTGAAGGGGGGATAGAGTAGTTGGGAGCGAAATGGCTGTAGCCATTAGGCGAGGCGACACTGCCCGCAGACGGCGGCGCGCTATAGTCGTAGGCGGAGGAATTTTGCGACCCAGAAACCGAGGTGAAACCAGTCTTCGCGCTTTGTGTTGGTGATTTCGAGTGCATCGACGTGTTGCGAGACTCTTGCGTGTTGATGGAGGCGAGGCTGGTGCGCGAGGCATCGGCCTGGATCTGGTTCGGGTGTGCAGGATAACCTGGTTCCCGCATCAACGAGCCCGTGGCGGGGCCATTGGAGAACGGGTTAGGAGGTCCTGAAGGTCCTTCGGCACCGGACCGGCCGATGAGATGTGAGGGAGGAGGTGCGGTGTGGCCGGACTGAGGTGGTGGTGCGGAGGTGGGCGCGGGGTATGGGAGATGATTGTCATTGCCCAAGGCCTCGTGGATCGAGGGCAGGGACTGGCGACCGCTGGGTTTCTCTTTATCATCCTCGAGGATTCGGCGCGACTCTGGCGGTGAGATATAGCCTGGTTGCGACGGGGCGCTGGTGGCCGGCGCGTAGGAGTAGGGTAGTGATTGTCCGGCGTACATGTTGTTTGGACTGAGGAGAGGGGTGGGAGAACCGGCGGCGATGGGGTGTTTGGGATTGTACCCCGAACCGTCCTTGCCTAGGAAACCGATGGCGGGCAAAGGGTCTCTGTGGGGGAAAAAAAGGAAACGACGTTCAGCATTGAGGTTTGGACTGGTTGCGCAGGAAAAGAAGGTAGCTTCCAGGATAGGAGAGGAGAGAGCAAAGAGAGGCGGCCGACTCACCTGTGCCTGGGCGCGGCTTCCAAAGACCCCATCACGTTTTCTTAGGTGGGGGAGGAAGAGGAGAAGGGGACTGGTGGTATGATGTTGATTGCGAAGGGAGACGACGACGGGTTGGAGGGGAAGGAGATCCGTCACGACTGAGTACCAGACCTCATTCAACCAGAGATCGTAGCGCGGGCACCGATCCGATCGCGTATCCAAGATTCCCGAGATCTCTCAGAGTCCGACTTTCCAAATTTTCCCCGAAGATGAGAGAGGGTGGAGAGGGGGGAAGATCTGGGGGAAGGGAACCTAAATATAATCCGGGATCCGGCCGAATGAATTCGACGGGATGAGACCTGTTCTCGTGCTACCGATGTTCACCAGGAAGAGCGTTCCACTGTTGAGGGAGAGGAGGAAGAGGGGAAAAAGGGTCCCCGGGTGGCGGCGAACTCGGGGATGCGATGCCGTCACAGACAAGCGAAGGCGACCCAAGATCTTTTGGACAGAAGAATGAGATTGGTTGGCGTGAACTCCAATGCGATCAGGCGAGTAGGAGAGGGTTCGGTCTTTTTTCTCCGATTCGAAGTGTTCAACGTCTCGAAGTGTATCGTCTTCAAAGGCATATACACAAGTATATACTAGAGAAGTTGTTTATTGTTTGGAGTCCAGGAACATTCCCTTGGGAGGAAGAGAGCTTGGAGGAGGGGAGGAGGTGAAAGTGATTAGATCAACACCGGATCCAAGTTCGTTAAGAATAGAAAAGCGAGCCAAAGGAATATGACAGCGTGAAAGTCGGATTTTGCTTTTCTTTTTTTTTTCGCGTCAAGATCGATCGTGGAGAATCGCAACGCAAGGGATGGAGGGAGTTTGTGAAAATGGGTCGAGGTTCGGCCTCGCGTGGGAGGAGAGGAGGAGGGGAAGAGGAGAGGGGAGCGTGGTGAGGGACTGCCGAATGTCAATCCAAGTATGAGACAAGCACACGAGGGAGAGAGAGAAGATAAAAGGGTAATCAAAGATAAAAAAAAAAAACAAAACAAAACAAAAAGAAGCCCAGCCAAAGGAATGGAGGTGCGCAAAGAGTTAAATAAAGTCAGATTTCGATCCCGCGATCGATATTGAAGAGCTGATGGTCCCAGATGGGAGAAGGGGGGAGTCCGGAGGAATTCTGATTATGAGAATATCGAATAATCCCAGATAAAATAATAATTATGATAGGATGATAAAATAATAATGGGGGCAGATCAGGAATATCCCATACAAATTAGTGTATACAATTAGTGTACAATACTAGTCGGAATAGACTAACAGTCATAATATTCAGAATATTCAGGCTAGAAAAGAAAAGAAAATGACCAACTTGAAAAATCAAGAATTCACCTGATTGGTAAGGGGGAGGGGAAATAAATACAGTAACTATGGAGTACTGGGGAAGTATTGGAGGATGGGAGCTAAACCTAATAGAATAATGAAAAAAAAAATTAAAATTAAAATTCAAGGGAAAAAAAAACTAAGGAGAATATTAATCAAGGGGATCGAGACTAACATCATTTTAGGCCTTAGATTGGAATGAACGGGGGAGGGAAAGGAAAAGGAATGGAAAGCCCGGTACGCCAACAGGAACTTTTAAATAATAATATTGTAATGAAATGAAATAATCAGGAAGCAGAAGGAAACCATAAATACAAATTACTAAATTTCCTAAATTCAAGCAGAGCATTGCGCATCGGAAGTGGATCGAGATGGGCGGCGGATCGGTGCTGTCCTACAGGAGTACGGAGTACAGGAGTAGTGCAATAGTAGTGACTATACAGATTTGGTTTGATTTGAGCAGGTGGGGACCTGGAAAAGGTACGAATTCAATAAAAATAATGGATGGCGGGAGGAACACCTATGCAGGGTTAGCAAAATACATCCAAGTTCTCAATAATAGTGGTTCTGTACTCCGTACATAAGTGTAGGCGACTCAAAGTACAAAGTCCATAGGAGATGAATAAATTACGGGAAAATTGGCAGATCGGTCATGACCCCGTTTTACGGGGAGGCAAATTACGGTACAGGCGAACTGCGGATCTTTGCATGTGGAGTTGACATTGCTGGGATCATACCTATCACTGCTAGTCTGGCTTTAGTTGCGATGGGCGGATATCTTGGGGCTTGCGGTGGGGTTCCAGAGGGGGGGGGGGCGTGTAGAGTGGAGAGATGGGTTTAATGAGCATGGGGGAGAAGGAAAAGAAAAGAAAAGAGAAAAAAAAAAAAAAAAGGGCAAGAAATATAGCAATAATAATGGTCGATAATAATAAACAACAAAAGGTGTGTACTTGAAGTTATAGTACATAGTACATCATTTACACCCTGATGGGACTCGGCGTAGAGGAGGAACTCGTGAAGACTGAGAGGTATAGAGAGCATACAGATTTCATGTTGCATACAATAATAACAAAATCAATATTGAAGCTCATAATTAGCTAACTCCAAAGCTGTGGTATATGTATGCTGTGGGAGGTATCCCTTCTCCAACCTGACCAGGCTACTCCGTACTCCCTAATCTCATTACCAAAAAAGTAACCCTTCCGCATGAGGCTGTGCCACTGTGCTCTTATCCTCTGTGCTTCTAGCCTTCTAGAAATGCCCTCTCCATAGGGTACTGAGATTGTCTTTCTCCTTATGGGGCGGGACTCCGGGAGACTAGTATACTGTCCTGCAACCTCACGGGTTTGTACATAACAAAGATGCACGGCTGTTCTTCCTTTTTTTTTTCTTAGTTTCCATACAAGTATCATTGTACGTGCTTTTGAGATTCAATCAGTCCCCCAACTCAAGTAACCTTGTCCTTTTTGAGATAATTATGCATGCACACAAATTTATGTACGACTCACCTCAAATCGAGGTTATCACAACCCCCGCAACGTCTCCTGTCCTTTTGGGTATGAGAAAAAGCTTCGAGGAAAATACGGACATGGTCTCTCGATCTGGCTATATTTCCTTCTGTTTACCTTGCTAGTAGCATACATGAATATATTGGATTCAATGTAGGTCAAGAATAGACGACCCGAGACCATGGTGAACGGGAACAATAGGCCACGGCTAGCGACGCGACTAGACTTTATCGGCTAGTAAGCTACTTAACTAACCAAACCTAACCACTCCAGAGTTATTATTATTATGATTACTCCGGAGTCCGGACTAACTACTTACACTACTGTTAAGATGGGGCCATCCCCTAAAAACCCCGACTAGAAAAGCCTACCGCGGGTGTCACATGGAGCCAACGATCTCCGATTCAGTATTCGAAGCGCTCTCGACTCGTCAGCCTCGGACATGCATGAAAGGGGTGTTCAGACCCCTTTCTAGGCTTATTATTAATGCGCCGTTGAGAGAAGGGCATGATGTCAACCCCCCGAGGAATTCCGAGCCTTCAGGTTGAACAGATCTGACCTCGAGTGGGGGTAGCGACAAGTGCATGAGGAAAGCATGAATTTATCAAGATCATCAAACAAGCAGGTCGCAGGAGACGAGTTTGTCGAGTTTGTCGAGTTTGTCGGAGAAACGATAGTATTAACTGTGTATTTTGATTACCAGATAGTATTCAATATTCTAGGTCACGATCTTATCTCGCCATTCAATTCTTAAGATTCAATTCGCGCGATCAAAAGAGATGGTAGTATGATTTAGTCGACCACGAGCAAGACTGGTGATGCGAACTGGTATGCACCCCCGATCTGAGGAATGGGTAGTGTGGGGAAACCCGCCACTGTCACACAAGCCGCCCCCTCACTGTTGAAATCGCAACCGCTACCTACTGGATCACAGCGATGGGCTTGCTCGGGCCCCTCCAATTCACCGGGGAGAAAAAGGGTTGCACACCTAGTACCTCGGATCTGAGATGGAAGGCGTGCCTGACGGAGGACAACGTTCCATGGGGCTGAACGGGCTTGTGTGAGCTATTACTGTATGCAGTGGAAGATGTCGAGGATGGAAATATATATATTCTGGGTTCATTCGGGATGTATCTTCAGTACGTACTCCGTACTTACTTGGGACCTACGGAATGGCATAACCTCATTTGTATTGTCCTTTAATTCAATATACGGATATCTGATTGTACCCTATCGAACCTGTTGCCTAAATTCTATTTCTTAGCTATGCCCATGCTCCAAACTCATACATCCCTCCATTATAACCCTCCAATTACATCCTGGATAACAGTGTACTTGTACTACTTACTCAGTCCGGCATAGTGTCAACTCCCTTGCCGGATTGGATCTCGGGCACAGCCGCCGTTCCGCGGGCGCAATGTACCAAAGTCAAATCAACAATGTTCTTTCCCCCCCCCCTTCGACGTTACTTCCCGACCGTATCGCCAAATCAGAGCAAGCAGAAATGAAGATATAAACCTTTATCACCACATCATGGTTCCATATAACAGGAAATAAGAACGCCCAGTCGCCAAGGATGGAGTAGCCCGGCAACTTACCTACAATTAATTCGCATCAACAAGAATATTATCATCAACAAGAATATTATCATCAACATACATTCCAGGCAACGGAATTCAATAAACCCTTGAATCCACCCCTAACTAAATGCAGCAAATTACCTCCTCCCCAATTTATCCAGTAACCCTTTAGTGAATCCTTAATGGTCTTCCTTCCTCTTCTCGGCGTTGATTTCCTTCTTTAGCATCATTCCCGATAATTAACTAGTTTAGACCCGCCAAGGGCCGTCATGGCTTCACGTTGTCGCCCATGGCTTAAGCTTTGGATCGAGATCGGACCACACGGGACGTTACTGGCGAGATCGTTGTTGCGCGTGTCCGCTGCATCATCGAGATCGCACATACTAAACAGCCCCATACAGTACAGTAGGTCCTGATACAGTATACATACAGAGTGCAATTCTAATGGATCTCCTAAACAAACTAAAACACATGAATCAATATTCCAGGCGATGCTGCACTTGGACTCGAATGTGCACTTGACTGGAGGTCCCGCATCTCCGCGCTATGATCATCATATCGCAGATAAATAATCCTCCTTCGGCTCCTTCGGAGAACTTATGTCCATTTACGATCACACGGTGACGTAGGAGTCCGCATTTACATCTCGATTGAAAGATTAAAAGGAGATACGGCCCTCATGCCCGGGATGGCGCTGATGCCCGTTGCCCTTCCCGGCCGCGTGCGTATCCAATCGTCTAACCGTCCATGCACTGGGGCACCGCGATAGACGACTAGGCAATAGCCGGGATCGTGGCTAAACTAGATCATGGGTCTGTCTCGGAGACCAGATTGTCGTGGAATGTTCTATTGACGGGTTAATCTATTTCTCTATATTAATTCGGCGATGCCGCGCTGTTTATTCCGTAGTATCCGTAGCTTATTGTGAAAAAAACATCGAAGGAATAATCGAGAAATCGGGAATCGAGAATAGCCTAACACGGTAGAAATTGGGAAAATAGAAAAGGAAAAAAGGCGAGTGCAGAAAACCCACATCGGAGCTTCTTAGTTTCATTTTCCTTTCTCTATGAACGCATATTCTTGAGATGCTACCAAACCTACTTTCTATGGCCCTGTTCCCCCTTCCCCCTTCCCCCTTCCCCCTTCCCCCTTGTTTTTTTTTCTTTTTTTTTCTTTTTCTTTTCTCCGTTTGGACCTGGCGAGTGTGGCACTGTGGCTCCTCCCCCCCTCTTAGTGGAACCCCCCCCCCCCGGCCGTTAGCATGTCATACCCGACATCAGGGATCGTTTTCTGTGTTATTCTCCGCCCCCTACCCAGGTCCAGGCACACTGGCACAGACGACAAAGACCATTTTGATCCTAGCCAGGCTACGAAGGCACCGACCGAGCTATCGAGTACAAACAGCATTGCCTAGCCTAGCTCTGCCTGTAGTCCTCTATGACCATCTAGTAGCTAGAAATGCGCAAGTCTTCCTTTCCAGGCTCGGCTCCGACAACACGGTAGCTTTTCCCAGCCTCGTTCCGCGGCGGCAGCCCATCTGCAATGAGGATTTCCTTGTCCGCTCTCCTTCCTCCTTCTCCCTGTGCTCACTGCTCAGTCGCGGGCTTGGTGCACAGACTCCAGGACCCATAGCGGGTGCATGGGCTAACGGTCGGCCCTAGGGCCAAAACGTCGGCCGGACGGCTTCAGACTGGTCCAACGCCAAAGGCAATCGAGGTGAGATCTTCGGAACCTCTAACGCACTCTGTTGATCTGGGTTCAAAGGTGCTCTCTTGGCATGCAGTGGCTCTGTGTGTTCGGTCCTTTTTTGGTGTCGCTTGCGATCTCTCTTGCACACCCCTTGCAGCCGTGGCTGGCTTAACCGTGATGTACTATGCCCACTCTGTCGGGCCTGTACCCCGTGGCGGCACCACATTGTACAGGCATACGGTACGGAGTACATACGAGGGACACATCTATACGCCCATTACAAGAAGCACTGAATATATCCATGTCTAAGTATCTACAGATGCCGGCTACGATACAAACTTCAATGCGGTCGGCATGTAAATGTGATTGCAGATATGCCCGAAACAAAAAAGAAAAGATAACTCTCGTCTCCAGCAGTCCACCATCAAGCAGCATATCCCTCGGGGAACGGTAGCAGCAGACATGCATCGATCTCCAGGGCTGGACCATCCTACCAGCTTCCTCCCCGGCGGGGATCCGACACCTTGGCCTAGGTCAGAATCCCAATTCTCGGAGACATGGAGACAAAGGATTTGTTGGCGATGCGAGCAATCGATCTTCATCGGTAAGTTGCTACATCACGCAGAGCCGATCACAGTCCTGATCTAGCAAGCACCACCCGGATCGCACCATTTCAGCCACTACTCGATGCGTGCTGTGCACACCTGAGATTTGGTCGCATGCACGGTAGGTCATTTCGCTTTGGTGCCGAACTCAGATACGCCCCAAACTGCCCCCTCCATCCCTCCTCATCCTTCTCCCCTCCAAAACGATGGATCGAACGCCATTCCTAACGGGTAACTCCACAACGTGCGTGCTCAAGCGCACGAGGTCACTTCCTCTCTCCACTGGGCTGTTATCTCGAAAAGAGTGCCAACAGATGAGAGGGGAATGGAGTACATTTCCAGCCTGACAAAAGTATCTCGATCATCTATGCAAAGGTCCCTCAGTGTAGGATCACCCAACAGACAGACCCGGATCCCGGATTTCCCCGCCGCATTAGCTTTCGATCTGGATCATCGGAATCGTGACCGTCAGCCCAGTCGCAGCAGTGTGGGCATGAGGTTGTACGAGATCAGTCCGCTGCGATTGGGTGCATTAGTCTCGAGCCCAGATGCAAAGAAGACCAAAAAGGACCCGTCTCCCCTTCTCTTCGATTGCCTTTCCCAAACCTGCTCGTATGGGAGGACTGAGTGCAAGTAGAGTTTGATGCCCGGTTGCCTGGTTTCGGCAACCATGCATCCTTTCTGTATGACAGATGTCGCTGGGCGTACTCTGAATAAGATGAAGCGGTTACGTAGAGGAGTGTGTGTTCTATTGCTAATACGTCACTCGCCGTGGTAATATGGGGCGGGAACTATTCATAGGAGCGGAGCTGCTGGCAGGAATAGGAGGAACTGCTACTGCATACTATTCTCCATACGATCAACAACTCCATTATTCGAACAACTAACCAAGTCTGGGGTACTGTCAGAGGGCTCGGAGGATCCCCTTGCGGGAACCATCAACGGATGTCTTTCGCAGGTAGTATCCACTTACTCCATACACAACAGTAGAACCCGAACACCTTATGAGCACACCGGTTGCTATTGTTACGTAGAAACGTAGCCCAAGGCGGGACTCGGGTAGTGGAGAAATGATGCAAATCTCCCTATACCCACGGTATCTAGAACAGATATGCAGAACTACAGCATGTCCGGCGAATTAACCACTAATCATACACCCATAAGCTTTGATCCACCCAGAAAGCTCCCCCCGGACAAAAAAAAGGTAACCAGATCGACTCAACAGCGACCCATGGGACGGGCCTCCGACAAAAAATTGCTGTTTTTGGCACAAGTTGGAGACGGGACAAAAAACGAGCTAGTCAGAAAGGAGCGAGTCCCGAGAGAAAAAGATACGATACGACAGGGCCTGGGGCTGGATCTTTCTTTTTCTTGTGACTTCTTCTGGGATTGTGAAATTATGATACTCGCACGGGGTCAAGACGTAACAGAACAGAGCACAAACAGGGTATAGATACATAAATGGAGACGAAGGAAAATGATCGACATCACGCTGGATAGAGCGAGGCGACACAGCGAGAAGGGGGCAAACCGTTGGGACCGTTTGGGTCCCTCCCTGAACGGCTTTTCGTGCTAGCGGTTTAGCGTGATAGACTAACCGGATTGATTGTTAGTGTTCTGAGCAATTTGGCAGGATGAGTCTACTCGGTGACTGAGCAACTGAGCTGGAACTTGACAAGTTGTGCCCTTCATGGACTATGTTGATGACTCGACACTCGCGAATTAATAATATGCCCAAACTAGCTCAATTAACAAGTACCCCGTACCCTATACTGGGTTAACAATAATAATAACTTGCAGATACCCAAATACGGATTACAGTTACACAGTAACCTCGAGGGGCCGTCCCAGCCTCCTTGAAAAGTGGAGTCCGACCGATCGCTAAGAGGACGATCAGATAATCCTAACCACAAAAGAAGATGAGCAGCGACGCCTTTGCTCAAGTTGGCAAGAGATTAAGATCCGATCCCAATTTTAGTCCGCCCTCACATCCATCCTGTGTTGCCGATACTGTTAATTGTTGACTCCATCGAACAACACACAAAAACCAAGTGGACAGGGAAATCATATCCCCTCGTCTCCTTTCAAGAAAGTCACGCCCGGAACACCTCCGAATTGAAAAAAAGAGGAAAATAGAGAGAGAGAGAGGTATGATTGACTATGACTATTGTTATTATCATATCAATGAAAAAAAAGACCATGGTTGATCACAGTGGAATCCGCCCACATTCTAACCTGCCAGTGTTGTATGCTGGCTGCCGTCCCCTCACAGCGATGATCATGAATTCCTACGAGCGACCAGTACGGTTTCTAGTACAAATGCGTACATCATTCGGCTTCCAGAACACTGACCATAGAAATGGGGAAGGGGTAACTATTACTCACATCTCTTCTAACCTGCTAACCTGCTAACCTGCTGTTCACCGCTGTGACGATGTTAATGGCGACTAGATCCTCTCTAGGAAGCGCGCCCCGACGACAAGAATTCGGAATACAAGAGACCTCGGGAAGAGGTCTTGCCCTTTTTGTGAATCATATACCTGATTTTCTTCATTAATATAAATGGCGTAGGGCTATGTACAAAGTACGATATCACCACTATACCCATCTTCTCGGGACAGACCATTATTCAGCCGCGCGGGATTGATTGTACTATTGCCCCCAAAGCCCGGAGCCGAAGATGTTCAGCCAATTTCCAATCGACTACTCCGTACTGAGTTAGTAGCAATTAGCTGACGTCCATGCACCCGATGCAATCTATTCAGCATACTGGTACGGAGGATTAACATCAGGAAGGAATAAACCCAAAAAAAAACAAAGACAAAACGTTCAAGGAGAGAAACAAAAAAGAAAAGAAAAACAGGGTGGGGACTCCACTCTGCACGAAGGCCCAGACGAGTGACAGCACGGTTCACGCTGCTACTCGACGCAGTCAAAACTCCGTTAGCAGGACCGTTCCGTGACGCCACAAAATGTCAGGGATCTGGGCCAAGCAAGCCCCTCCCCTCCTCTCTTTGCCCTTGGACCTTTTGGCACCAGTCCAAAATTAGGTCCGCACGCGCCCTAATTTTCGACCGTAGCACTGGGTGCCAGGTGGGAAAAGGGGGGTGAGGGAAAAGCGGGCTTGCTCCAGTAGGCCTTACTGCTGGGCCTCGCTCGGGCTTAAACTCTCCGAGGAGGGGGGATTTCTTCCGGTAATCAGTCCGATCTTTTAGACTCAAAACGAGTAAGTTAACAGCTAGGCTGTCACAAAAAGCAGGTATGCCAAAGAGGCATCACAATGGAATTTGTCTACACCAGGGGGGTAGGAAGGAGACGTAGCTAGTCATGCATATCTGATCTCAGGTTCGCAAATCCTGAATCCCTCCTACTAGATAATAAATGATCGACTAATGACAGAAAAATAACGCGCATACAGTAAGTACTTAGGATCATACAGGCTCTTGTGGTCCGGGTCCGTGTGCCTGACACTGACAGGCCAGGATCTGACGCCGACTAAATTGATTTGAGTCGTAACCTGGTCAGGAATGGGGAAGCGGACAAGGGAATATCTGCATCGCGACAGAACGGGATTTTTACAATAGTACTATATACAGTACCTACATCAACAAAGCGGAATATGAATCGTGTCTAGCGCTGCAATTATGGATGGGGCTACGCCTTTGCGATTTAATTTAAGAAGATTTGCTTTCATTGTGTACTTGTGTCCTCCGTACTACTGTATTTCTTTTCATTTCCTTTCTTCCTTCCATTTGCCCCACTAGATTAAATTAAAATCTCGATGTTGTTTTCCCCCAAGTGACCAGGGTAGGACTAGGATGGACCCCCGAACTCCTCATCGGGACCAAACTAAATGTCCGATCTGGGTGCATCATGACGGCGCCATGCTAGAGGTACTTTATTGTATTCTACTGTACTCGACGTTGAACCGTGTATCTTTGTTTCGGTACTATACTTGTACGCTATCTACCCAGACTATTTCGGACGGATGGAACTAGTGTCAACGGTCCGGCTCTAGCCACATTACACACTTGTCCCTAATGCATACTTCGTACGGAGTAGTACATACAACTAGTTAACTGCTGTTGTACTCCATACTCCATGATCTAATTACCGACAGCCACCCGTCGGACGCACGTGAAGACCGGGGTGGTAAGGCTCTATCGGTTCCAGTTGGAACGGCGATTAGTCTTGCCATGTACGATCCCGCAAATTTCATCATGGTTGCGAGTTTGCGAATGATATCGAGAAGAAAACATGTATACAATTATTTGTGTATGACTCCGAAGCTACAGTACCCCCTACCAGGGGGCGCTAAAGGCCAAACAAGCCTGGGTTTTGAAGAGAGGGGGTGTGTTAGAGCCACTGGCACTAACTGTGATTCAGCAGGCAGCTTCTGCATGTTCCATTCTACAGTCCCAGCACACACGGGAAGAAACTTTGCTAAAGCCTAAAGTGCTTTGCTTGCTACTTCCTAGTTTCTTGATGCGACTGCTCCGTATACTACTCCGTGTCGTTGCCAGTTCTCCCTCATCCCCTAAATCTAGACGCTATACTAAGACATTAACGAGAAGAGTGAGCCTAGTCCCATCGGCATGGTAATCCCCGATCTATCTTCCAAACAGAGCAGCAGCCCCGAGTCAACGGACCGCGGCCTGCATCCGAAGCCTTGAATCATGCAATGTGGCTCTAGCTAGGAACTTCTATCGCCTTCTTGTGGAGAGCTTAGTGGCCCGACAGGATGGCACTTGTGAGACGGTTACGGGAGAATCCCCATGGCGACAAGGGGGACCCGTCAGCGCCATCACCCATCGCACACGACAAGAAAAAAAAACTGGGCCACGATGGCAAGCCGGACCGTTCCCAGACCCACTATTGATAGACCGCTTCGATCGGCGCGTGGAGGACACGGAGACTAATTATTAGTCAGATGGAAAGAAGGTCAGAATTTGAGGTTTTGATCAAGTGTAGGGTGAAGGACTTACTTCATTCAGAAAGAGGAGAGAGCTTCAGCTCGGTTACGGAATTGACAACGGGAAGCATGATGTGAGACACTGACCAGTTTATTGTACCTACGAGACCCAGTGAAAGAATATAGGACTGTATTGAAAGTGCCCTCATTGCAAGAGTGATCCTACAGTATGATCCTCTGAGTATTCCACGCTTGACCGACAGGCAAGATTGGCGCGTCCTGCTGCCGAGATTCCCATCCCGTGGGAGTGGGCTGGCCGTTTCTCCCCTGCTCCACGCCATCTTAGGCAATGGATCCGAAGGAAGGAATTCTCCGCCGACCCACTTGCTGAAGGACACCGTTTTTTTCCTTCTCGCAAATCCCGAAGCACCGGAGACTTCCATTTTGATCCGTTTTGGGAGATAAAGTGGATGGCCGAGAGAGTATCACCAGGTCAGTGCAGTACAATGGTAGAATCCGTCATCGATTAACAATCAAAAACAAATGAAGGAAGAGAAGAGTCCTGGTCAATGCTTTGGGCATGGAAATATACAGCTGTCATTACCAATTACTCAATCTCTGCTTGGTGATTCGGCTATTATTATTTACAGCCACTTGGATCCTTCGAATCCTTCAAGATCAATCTAAATCACCAATAGCCAATCATACTACTTCCAAAGAAGCAGAAAAGTTTCCCTCAAAAACATAATGGGAGATCCACCTAAGCACCGTTGAGCTTAACAGCAAAAGAGACCCTTCGACGTTCTTTTTCCGAATAACCAAAACCCACAAAATTTCCCACCCATTGCATATCCTGATCGACAAGCAGGTAAAGAAAGACCACGGAGATAAGAAGCGGTAACCGAGGGGCTTTCCTGATGGACTAGCGAGTCAGCGACTACATAACCACGCGACAGACTCAATTTAACTGCTAAATGAGATACGCGCTGTCGGTGGAGTCCGGGTGGATGCGACTATTGCTCCAGGTTTTCTAGGGCCCGTCTTCTAGAATATCAACATATCCAGTTCGCGCGGAAAATAAATTGCGGCACGATACACGAGGGCGGACTACCTTAAAAACGACTATTGAATCGGCCTTTACTTCTTTCTGTCTGGTTTATCCGGTACAAGTAAGTAATATTACTACTAACCCACTCCATCGCCACTAGTAAGCATCGTGCTTTTTCCAGGATTGACTTCTGCACTCCCGTGTTTAGCAATGGATATGGAGTCAGTGGGCTCTATGGAGTATAGACGTACATGGCATGGCGGTGGCGAAGGATGGATCGCTGCCCTCGCTCTCGTTATGGCATTTGTACTGCAAAGTCGGGGCTTGCTTGCATGATTCAAGCATCTGTGTCCTTTTCGGGCCGACCTTGGGCTTTTGCTGACGTCTGAAAGAGGAGGGGGGAAAGAGGAGACCTATCAAAGCAGCGGACCAGGCAAGCAAGATTTTTACCACATCCCTCGGTGTGACGGAAACAGAACGACATGGCGAATGAAGTTGCGAATTTTATGTCTGTGGCGACAGTAGATCAGTTCACTCGCAAGCCTCTGGCGCAAAGCTAGTGTGTAAAGGGTAACACAAAACACACCTCGAAAGAAGGAAAAGAGGAGAATATGGTGATATACCTTGCAACGTGTAGGTAATTATGCGCTGGATTGGAGGTATGCCAGTCCCCAATCAACTCTTTCATACGGAGTAGTGTGTTTCCTTTGCCGCTTGAGCATGCATATGGCAGGCGGCTCGGACGTCCGCCATATAGAGCGAAGCTATCTCTTAGACTTTTATCGACAAAGTACATACTGCGGAGTACATACACGTTGTTGTCTAGTCCCGGCCGAAAATAGACCTAGAAAATCCCGAATATGGACAGGTTCGGTCTTGATCCGCAGTGCGTGTTTTATGGACCGGGATCCTTCCGGCAGTCATTGACGGTGCTTTTGTTCGTTCTCAATAGTCCTATGCAGCTTCTTGCAGTGTTCATACATCCCAAATTATGAACTGGGGTCATGACATAAAGCAGGATCAACGCTGAGAATGGTCGTTTGATATACGGAGTATGTGGATTAAATAGTCATTAAGGGGTTTGATGGTAAGTGCAGACTCCTGGCTGCAAACTAGTCTTTGCTTTTGTTCTTTCATACCCCCTGGTAGACGTGATGCCGGTGTGACTTCCTAATCACAATGTCCCCGGCGTATCTGTTCATACCTCGAAGTCCACATTAGGCGGGTTTGCCGGTATAGGGATCTCTTTGAAAGGCACCAAGCACTATTGCAGTCTAGAATGGTAGTGGACGCTATGTAACCTCCCTCCGTGAGCAGAGATCCTTTGTTCCTGCCTTCAACCTTTGTATGACAGGGATGTATTCCAAATCTACGTCTGTCAAATGTATAAATCCAATGTCCATGACCTTTTGTTAGCCTCCCAGACCACACTGAGCAGCGAGCATCTGATTATAGATTGACTATGAAGAATTATATGGTACATGATCGTCCCTCTTCGCCAGAATGTTATGTTAAGAGTTACCATATGCAAGCTACAGATGCGGGTTCCCAGCTACGTGTTTACGGCGGCATGTTTGACAGGTGCTTCTGCAAGGGTATCTGCATTAGCGATCAGTCTAGACCGCTTTCAACACCAACCAAACGGATCCTAATGCTGTGGCAGGAAAAGGACGGGGCTGTTGGTTTCAAGAGAGAACAAAGAATAAGCAACTAGGTCGATATAGAGGCCCTGGAAACTGAGTTTTTGTGACAGCGGAGCTACCTGCGTGTCGGGATCGAGACAGTGATTTTGAATCCAGAATCCAGTTCTAGGACCACCAAATGGGACAGCTGCATATGGTACCGTATCTAACAAGTCAATTCTGTAATGATGTCCATATTTTTAGATAGCTCAAGAAATAGCAAATTGAATCTATTGTCATACAGTACTTCAATTAGGCACTTTCTTTAAGATACTCGTCTTGCTCCATCATACATTGTCCTCCATGGTTCTCTCCGTCGCTAAAACTGGCAGCGTTGAATCGCGACCAATAGGCGACATACAGCAAGTATCCACACAAGGTGTCTCCGGACCGGAGCCAGGGACGAGATTTGACTCCACAGGGAGCCGAGGAACAGCTCAAAATTATCAAAATAATGAGAAGCATCAAAGAAATGGAAGAAAACGAAATAACCAAGCTCCATCTCCATCTCTAGAATGTAGAACCACCTACTCCGTAGACTCGGAGGCTTCCATGCCCATGCCCCATCCTCCACCTCTCCGACGCCACAAGAGCCCCCCAATGGAGAATAGAAGTTTCCTAGTCTCCAAAATCTCCTACTAGCAAGCCCCAGCATCGAGCTTGAGTTTCCTGGGATTCTGGGAACGCATCATAACCAATGACCGTCTCCGTACACAAGATCGCTCGCTCCAACAGGAAGGAGACTCGTCGAACTAGTGGCCCTCCGCGAAATGAGACCGATCCGTGCGATCGACGGCGACAGCTCAACAGCCGAACGATCGGCAATCTTCAATCAAATCAACCAGCGCGACTGGTGACTAAAGAGCGCTGATCCATGTTTTTCAGAAACGTCAGGTCTATGACAGAAAAACGGTCGTCACTTTTTGGGATTTCCCCACCACTGCGCTCTCAACGATAACCTTTTTCGGTAGGGCTCGAGAGGACAGGAAAGAAAAAGGTCGTGATGAAGAGGAAATAAAAGAGCGGGCTCCACATGGTCAAATCTGCGGAAAATGAGTCCTGCTGCTGGTGACCCCCGTAGTTGGATCCCCCATGTCCCCTACTCTTTTGATCTGGCTTTTTCCTCGGCTGCTTTTGGCTCGTTCGGATGGAAGTTGTTTTGGGAATAGTTGAATGACTTTCGATGTGAATCGTAAAATAAGTACATAGTAAGTTGACTAGTAAGCTTCTCAGTGCTTTACTGGCCAGCTTCTAAGCAAAAAAGGCTCGGCCAGGCCAAGAAGTTCCGACCTCTTGGCTCCATTCGTTGTACCCAGGTTCGTTCCCCGGTGGCTGGTTAATGTGGATGCTGATTGGAAAAGTCCAGTGCGCACAGCGATGAGACAGAAGTACAGAGTCCTCCAGTATGGTTCCCCCAAATTCTCCACGATGCCAACACAACCAACACTACGGCAGGTCTGGGATCGCAAAAGATGATCTTCGGGCGGCTATCAAGCCGGTTTCGCCTCGGTGTCAGGTACTTTTAGTGCATGCGATGAGTCTACGACGATGAATAATACCCTTTCTGTACCAAGGTCTCGTCATGGCCTCCTTTTAGACAGGCAAGCCAGGACAGTATAGGATACTGCATATGTATTCGCATTGTGGAAGACAGCTTGATGACTGTGCTCCATCACTCTGGTCCTAGTATTCATGTGTTACCGAGGTCATGTATTGGCCAAGCTCGCGTTCGCTGCGTACTTGCGTCCATCCTTGACCCGCCATTACCCAGCTCCAACCGGCGAAGGGCAGGGGGGAATAAAAAACGCTGGACATGTCTCTGAATGCCCCCAGTAAGCTTTGCTCAGGACCAGGGTCACCAAACCCCGAGCCTAGCCTGGCAGGCCTGTCCCACCTAGGGTACTTTTGCTCCTTTTGCCCGCCCATTGGTGGCCTATTGGAGCCCGTTGAACTGGTACCACAGGGGTGAGCTGAGAGCTCAAGGGTTGGTTGGTTGAAGCTGGCAGTGGAGAGCAAGAAAGACAACGGAAGTCAATCAAGAACCGGCGGGCGCGATCAAGAAGGCCACATCCCTTTAGGTCGCGTGCAGATTGCATATGCAATGCAGGTTTCCGTATGGAGTTCCGGTCCGATCGAGTCAATCAGCATGAATCATTGCATCTCAGTCATGGCGGTCCTTGGTCCCTTGTCGCCGGGGAAGATGGCCCGTTGCAGAGGTTGTCTGTCCGGGCGTGGGGCCTTTGGGGGCTGTACAAAGCGTATGATTCATCTTTCATTAAGCTTTGCATGGAGGCGCTTGATGTCTATCTTTTGAGGTGTCTCAAAAATAGGCAAAGTCGTGAATAGTGCAGTAAGTAGCCGGTATGACAGCGGGTAGGTGCTCGATCTGGAGTAGTTTGACTGAGGCGTAGACTGTGGTCTAGATGCATTGCTTGTGCAGTACGCCTTTGAGGATTCCAGGGAGACTTCAATCGGGTGCTGTCCCTTTGAAGTGGCACCGTACATGCTATCAAAGAGTGATTGCCGTGGTGAATTGGGGGGGTTGTCCTCTAATTGGATGATTGTGTTGGTCGCTTGGCATCCGGATGGGCTCTATCAAACAACAGTGGATCTGCAACAAAGTGAAGCTATAGTAATGGAACCATGATATTCCCTCTTGATTCAAACAAATCTCCAAGTTTCAGATACCCGTGGTTGGTTGCTTCACGTACAGTAGAAGTGAGGTAGGAAGCTTTGCGACCAGGTTATCAAGCACGTGACTACAGCGCTTATACGTCACTGGAGGTGAGTATCTCCCTTTATCCAAAGATCTCCTAATTGACACTCATTCCCTCCTCTCACCTCCTCACACCACCGGATCGAACTCAAGAGCTCACCTTCCAAGATGACTCCATCGGTTCTGACATTATCTGACATTCCAACAGTGTCGTCGCTCTACCGGGATTTCACCCTCGAACCGAGGACTACTGAGCGGATTCCAGTACAATCTTTCAACGACATCGTCTCGATTGTCCGCTATGACATCACCAGGCTTGAGGTCGACTGTATCGTGAACGCCGCCAATACCTCACTGCTCGGTGGTGGTGGCGTAGATGGTGCTATCCACAGCGCCGCTGGCCGCCAGCTTACCAGGGAATGTGCGACCTTGGATGGATGTGATGTTGGAGATGCGAAGATTACTTCTGCGTACCGGCTGCCTTGCGAAAAGGTTGTGCACACTGTTGGTCCAATCTTCCAAAAAGAGTTCAACAGGCATCCTCGGCGTCCTGAGATACTACTTCGCTCCTGCTACCGCCGCAGTCTCGAGCTTGCCGTCGAGAATGATATGAAATCCATCGCATTCTCGGCCATCAGCACCGGTATCTATGGCTATCCCAGTAAAAGAGCTGCTCTTGCTGCTGCCGATGAGGTGCGGAGGTTCCTGGAGCTGCCAGAGAACAAGGACAAGCTGGAACGAGTGATCTTTTGCAACTTCGAGAGGAAGGATGAGATTGCTTATGAGATGGTGCTTCCGTGAGTATCCCGGTTGTCTTTGTTGTATTACATCCTTCATTGGCGGAGACATGTGAGCTGACAGCGATATGCAGTAAGATCTTCCCACCCACGGAGAAGGACTTGGCTTCCGAGGAAGAGTCGGCCACCGAGACAGACATGGCCCCTAATGACGATGTGACCCCCAAGCACGATGAGTCTCGAAAGGACGATGAGGTCCCCATGGATGAACCAGCCTCCGAACCAGCCTTCACGAGTGACCTGTCTCCCGATGAAGACTTGGGACTCAAAAAAGACTCGGGATCTATGGAAGACGTGACGCCCAAGGACAACATGGCTCACACCAGCGACGTGGCCCCTAAGGACGAATCAGCCCCGACGGAACAAGAGACGTCTCATAGGGAGACTTTGAGTTGAAGGAAGGTGCGGTTCAAAAGGACGAAGTGGCCTCAAAGGAAGACGTGGATTCTATAGCTACCGCTCCCTGAGGACGGCGGCTTGGAGTTGGGGATGCACTCGCTAGGTCCCTACACGCACCACTTTCCGAACTTGCCCTCATATTTCTCCCCTCTTAGTATCTTTTCCCTTTCCTTTTCCTTCTGATGCAAAGAGAATCCACCTTATGCCCTTATTGCCTCTATGAATTATGAATCATGATTGGATGCCTGCAAGATGAATTTGGGCCTCAGGCCATTACGCTAGAGCAAACAATGCAAACAGCCAAGCTTTATCACTTTATCAATTTCCAGTAATCAAGCAACCTGCGCGGTCATACACTAAATTCTATGAGCAAAAACACTCTGACGATCAACATGCGGTTCTAGCTACAATTACTTGACCTCAGACTAATATCATCCTCCCCTCCGCCGACCTTCCGCCCTCGTTCCACCCTCCCCCGCAAACATGCAACCACCCAACCGAAAACTCCCAAGCTCAAACATGCGCGGCCTCAACCCAACAGAAGCGAAAACCCTCGCTCAAAAAGGCAGACTCCCCTCCAAAAAAACGCCAGTCCCTCTCCCAGATCCTCTACCAGCGCCAGCATCAGTACAAGAACCATCAGGCCCCAGTCTAGCCCGCAAAGGACCCTTCCAATCCTTCTTCTCCAACTTCCGCCAACGCATCGCAGCTCTCCCGCGACCGATCCGGCTCATGGGTCGTGGTACTCGCGCTCTCTTACCACTGATTCCTATCAGTCTCTTCTTTTCGGAGCACGTCATGCAAATAATGTGGGTTAGTGGCCCGTCGATGACGCCGTATTTGAATGAGGATTATGATCAGATGCATACGAAGAGTGACATGATATTGGTGAATATGTGGTCGATGCATCGGTTACTGCCTTGGAAAAACTATCGGAGGTTGGAGAGGGGGATGGTAGTTACATTCCGGTATGGATATATGCCTGTGTCTGTTTTCGCGATATCGCCTTGATCTAGGTTGTCGCGCTCAAGTTGTACCTCGAGACTAACTTTATCTCCGGTCCCCGTTTAGATCACCCGCCAATGCCTCCCATATCGCCGTCAAGCGTGTTGTTGGCCTCCCCGGTGATCGCATTACAACCCGTACACCGTGCATGAAGGCTACGCAGATCGTACCTTACAATCATGTCTGGTTGGAAGGCGATGCGGAGGATCCGGACAGGTCGATGGATAGCAATACCTATGGCCCCGTCAGTATCAGTCTAATCACTGGCCGGGTCATGGGTGTGCTAAGCCCACGAATGCGCTGGTTGGATTGGACAAAGTGGGAGTCTGGACACATGAATGATGCTGGGCCGGATGGTCATTTGGGGCCTAATTATCGGCAGAAAGTACGCGACCGCGTAGTGAAGGAGGCCGTCAAGTTGGAGAGACCACCAGACTTTTGAAAGAAGCTTTGATCGAGGGCGACTGTGTGGTGAGCACCCCCTCCAGGATAGATGGCGCCGGGACGTTGTCTACACTGTATATAGAAAGATCTCCTCTGAGATACCATTGTACTATTACTATTCATCCGCGGCGTGTACTATGTATAGATGAATCAAAGAATCATGCCCAAGAAACAAACCAACAAGCTCCCGAAATGCTAGATGCGTGTGCGTGCTCTGGAAGAAAAGCAGAAAATATGAGAAGAGGAGGCAAGAAGACAAAAATGGGTATCATATAGAGACAATCCGAATATCCTCCTGCTTCTCCTGCTGCAAACGATCAATCTCCGACGAAATGCTCAACACCCAACGGTCCTTCTCGACACGGCTCCGAGCCTTGAAAACAATCGTTCGACCATGTTTGCCAAGTGCAGAGACATGTCGCAAAGTTCGCGTAGCTTTGCCCTTCGCACCTCTTTCTTCGGCACGGAAGTAGCTCTTTCGCAAAGGTTGCCAAATAACGAAAGTGATGGCCGAGTCCTCGTCACGGCTAGTGAACGTTGTATCTGACGCAAGATAGACTCGCGGGAGGGCGCGTAGGCCTGGATTATTACTGTCGAATGTCTGATTGGCATAGAGCAGATCAGCCTCGGTTGCTAGACCAGAGTAGATGTAGCAGTCGCTTAGGTCGATGGTAGCATCGTGGTCTTGGTGGATATGTGGTATTTCGGCGCCATTGCGCTGGCGAAGCGTGCTCCGGAAGATCACGAGTTTTCCGGCCGTGAGAATTACATGGCATTTGGCAAAAGTGGAGTGACGACGAGGTTTGCGGTAGAGTTGACCAGACATCTAAAGTGTTGTTAGTATGCAACTTTGAAAATACAGGTTTACTCCCGTTGAAGAAGCATCAGCATACCTTAATTGGCCGGCAGCCAGACAACGCACACATATTGTGTAAATGGGGAGATGTCTCGGCCTTTTTGACCTCCCACTTCTGTGCAAACTGGCCCATGATCGATTCCATTTCTTCGTCAATTTCTAAGAGCTTCAAGTTTCGCTGTCGCATGGCCTGGAGTTCAGTAGCGTCATCGAAGCAGCGTGTTCTCCAGTACTTGACCAGTGCATCCAATCGCTTAACCCATTCGTCTCTCGTGGCAGCATCATATGCCTGCAGGCGGGTCACGAGGCCATTCTCAAGTGCAATTTCAAACGTCCGATCATGTCCAAACTCCTTAGTTGTACCGTCATCTCGGCGAGTATCATCGGGCTCCGGGTGAAAATCCACAGCAGGTCCTTGTGAAATGGTTGGATCTGCAGGGCTGCCCCCATGCTGCATGCTACGGACTGCGCGTACTTTGCAAAGGTCAATGAATCCATCAGCCTGGCCGATATTGTGCACATTTCTCTGCAGCTGAGCATAGGCCTCCTCGTCGTGCCGCTGAACGAATTCGGGATTTCCATTGGTCAGCCATGTAATCTCTCCATCCTGAACGGGATATGGCTCGATGTCCCAAGACATCGGCATCTCCTCCATGATCTGACGAGCAGTTGGAATACTCGATTCCTCCAGCGGAGCTAGTTTTGGCGGTGTGGGTGGATATGCTTTGGCTGGTCGACAAAACAGGAGGAAGTGATCTTGAGAGTAGAAATACAGTCGTTTGTAGAACATCTTGTTCATCCGTTGGTGCAACCCATTTTGTGATGTAAGTCGAATCAAAAAACCCTCAACTGGTGGAGGTTCCACTTCTTTGGCACCTGCACTTTTGGTTGCTGTAGGATAATGATATCGCGATCGAAGCTCAAGATCGTGTGTTGATTGCATGGCGATGGACCCGTACATATTCTCCTCATTGGCACCAAATATCCATTCAAGACGGTCGTACCGCTTCCAAGCAAGACCCATCTTCTCTGTTTTTGACCAAGTCTTGAGCACTTCAGACCACTCGGAGCGACCCTCAAGCATTTCGATACAGCTTTTTATGATAGCAGCAGCAGCAAGCTTCTCGTGAGCTGCAGCCCGGCTTAGAATTGTAGTGTGCCGATTATCATTACTCTTCACACCAAGCTGTGCCTCTAGTTGATCAAACGGATGTTTGAACACCAGTGAAACACCCAGGTCAGGAACGTTGATGGGAAGCTTGCTTGGACGCCGCCAGCCAAGTATCTGCCTAATGAATGTATACCACTCGGCGGCATGGACTGTGGACTTTGGACGAACTATGTAGATTTTGGTGCCACGTCTGCAAGGATGCCAAATCACTATGGTCTTGTCGAGGGCCGAGTAGAGGTTGGCCTTGGTGTCTTTGTGGTTTAGCCGCACTTCATGGTAGGGTTTCGATTTGTTGTGGGGACTCTGTGCATCGGGAATCACACGAGTCCGGTACATTTGCAAGGCAAAGGGAGTATCATCAGTTGAACCTTTCCGGCAAACGACAAGAAACTCTCGCCATTTATCCACGGTTCGAGTTTCCATCTTTAAGGAGTCATTTTCTGTGTAATCCTCCGGCAACGTATCTTGTAGGGCCTCTTCAACAGAAACCAGCATTCTTTCAGCTTTGATGATCTCCCCATCTTGTACTTGGCGCCGACGCGGGCGGTTTGCAGAAATCGTGCTCTGGGTTTTGGCAATTCGAGAGCGCAATCTCTGTTGCTTGTCCATGACATTGTCGTCCAGGTTGAATTTTGCCATCTGCCGGGTGATCTCTCGCTGTATGGCTCCATCGCGTCTTGAATCTTCCGGTTCCGAGTCATCTTCATTCTGAGGTTCCTGGCGGTCGAGTGTGAATCGAGATACGCCCGAGGCTTCACTCTTCATCCTTTTCGTATTTTTCGGTCTGGATTTGAGCAAGTGGGAAGTGGAATCAGCTTCACTGGGCACTGCAGAAGAACTTGGTGCTATGGGACTCGGAGTGCTAGGCCCAGCAATTGTCAGGTATTGTGATCTCTGCGATTTGGGTCGCTGGGTAGGTGTCGACCCATTGAGCTGTATAGTTGACGACGTGCGGCCCGTGTCCACGCTGCTTGTGATATCCTCTCTCGCTGTCACGAACGATGAAGAGGCATCTACGCTGCCATATATATCGTCATTGTTTCTGATGCCAACTTGTGCGCTTGCTCGAGGTGTTGCATCGGAGTCTTCTGCAGAAGACAAGTCGCCTTCGGACAGCGAATCAATGGCCTCTGTCTCCCCCGTGGGATGGGAGAGGGTACGCAGCTCTCCTTGTGGCTCTTCGGTGCTTTCCTGGGTGTCCTCGGTACCTTCATTTTCTGTCGCGGATTCCCCATTTGTATTACTCAGTGTAATGGCGACTTCTTCGTCGGAAGCACGTGCAGGGGTCTCGGCGTGGTCCAATTCTTGTTGCGTGTAATGAGAGGTCACCGGATCGACAGAGAATGAGAGTGTCTGCGATGTGTAGTTCTTGAATCGCAGTCGTGACCGATACCATGACTTGCGGTGACCGTTAATCCAACCCTCCGGAATTGGTCCGATAAAGAAGCGCCGACTGGTCATGTATAAATGATGAGCGGAGGCATGACGCTGTACGTAGAAGAGAAGCGACCAGTTAGTCTATGATATAAATCATTTTGTGGGGTTTCCAAATCCAATATCAACTTACCAGCTTTTGCTCCGTATAGGACCCTTCCTGCAAGCCCTGGTACTGCTCATTCTGCGATGCATTGGAGCTCCCTTCTAAGGGTGCCGACCCGTTGGGCTGGTCCGAAGTGCTCATGGCATGGGATGTATTACCTACCAAGTGTAGGATCAAATGGCCATGAACTGGGCATGAAGAAAGAAAATCTCTTCAGCGGGGAAAGGGGGGCAAGTGGATCGTGGTATGATCGTCCCGGGCACAACAAGATTCAATAATAAGTTGCGATCGAACGAATGGAGATCAGGATGCCAATGATGTAATGTGCAAACAGAGCAAATTAGCTCCAGCATGTTTGTACTGTTTATATCATTTGCACTGTTTTCGAGTGCCCCGCCTCTCTAATTGGCTTGCGTGGCTCGCGGCGGTGAGGGACGGGACAGCTGTTGACATTCCCCGCCTCCAAGTGGGCTGGTCCTTCCCCTTTGTTGCTTCTTTTCTCCTGCATTGTAATTGTTCTCATTGTTCCATATTTGCATTCTAACCATGCCTCGCACCAACGAAGTCCACGCCCCTGGCACCTGGTTCACCACCATCCAGCGTTCCTTCGAGGAGGTGCCAATTGATGCCGCCAATGGCAACGCTATCTCTACTGTGGAATTCCTCGAGGCCGCTGGTGCCTTGGTCACTTTGTTCGGTTTGTGTCACCCGACTTGCGCATGCGGACCTCAATGCTGATACCAGATGAAACTACAGACGTGATTGGTGGTGTGGGTTTGGCTGCAGTCAAGAGCGATCTGTCCGGAAACATCGCTGTATGTTGGTTATCTATGTTCGAAGGGCAAGGGGGACGAGAGGACGATGTTGAATAAGGCATTTACTGACATCCATAACAGAAAGTTCAAGAGAGATACAACAAGGCTCCCGCCGAGTCCCAGACTCTGCAGGACCTTGTCCGCAATGAACTGAAGTCGGGGCAACACAAGGCCACTGAGGGTCTCCTCTGGCTGGTCCGGTAAGTGATGAACACACAATTCTCTCCGGTGCTATCGGTGATATCACCTATACATAACAATCAATCTTCTATCCGAGCTCTCGCTAATTCCACATTTCTATGAATAGGGGTCTCCAATTCACCGCCGCGTCTCTCCGTCTGAGCATCAACAACCCCTCCGAGGAGCTCAACGCCTCCTTCTTGGGAGCCTACAAAGCACAGGGTGGTCTCAGCACCCACCACGGCTACATCATCCGCAAGGGTACTGAGGTTGCCATTAAGTCCGGTGTGCCATACCGGAAGGACTTCTACGCCAAGCTTGGTGACAACCAGGCCGATGTCACCGCTGCTCTCGAGAAGGAGGTCAAGGCCCTGGAGAACGTGGTGGATATCTTGATGAAGTTCCAGGCCACGCCCGAGGCCCAGTGGAAGTAAATTAGCTGTTCCATACCCTCATATCTGGCTGTGGTAGCACGCATTTTGCGTGAAACCCACCCTGTACATATCGAATCTCTGTCTCTGCGAGCGCATGAGTTTCTATTTTGTTGTAATGGCAAAATCCAATTGCCCCGGTGGCTTCAGTGGTGAATATAAGAGACATATAGGTAGTCAGTTGTCCATGTTTCTGAGTACTCTAGGATGTTGGTAGGCCTGAAAGCTAAATAGCAAAACAAAATAAGCGGCTACTCGAGAGGTAATAGCAATGCATGCTACTGTTCATTGTTTGCCTTGGGTTGGGGCATAGCATAAATTATCACAAATAAGATTTCCACGTGTCGCAGCCGACTCCCAACAAAGAATTAAGTTTCCCAAGTTCCCAAAAAACATCAAGCCAAGTATTCAAATCGGTCCAAACCACCCAACTACCCCGAACCTCGACCAAAAACGAATGAACAAAAAAGAAATGATCTCAGGTTATCTGTAGGAATAGCCGAACGCGGGGGTCGAACCCGCAACCTTGAGATTAAGAGTCTCACGCTCTACCGATTGAGCTAGCCCGGCAGGGCTGGTTGAAGAGCGAGGGGACTTATGGATCTATGAATCAGTTGTGGGGTGGAGCCGTTAGAAAGGACAGCGATTGGGTTTTATTGGATCGGGGGTGGATAGGAAATCCACGAAGGATTTTGTGGCTGCCTTAGCTTGGCTTTTGGTGCCCCCTCGTGGATTAAGGATTAATTAATTCTGGAGAAAATGGGGCTAGATGCTTGATTATTTTAATGTCTTGGTTTTGGGGTTGGTTTCAGTTGTAATGGTGGTGGCTAGGCTTGTCTGGGCGGATATATATTTGAGGTTCTTGGGTGGGTGTGTTTTTGACTAGGTTATCCAAGCTGTCCTCATTTACACTAAGTATGATCTTGCCGGAGAACACGAGTTTATGAGGCTCAATAGTCATTGAATAATTGGAGTACATTCCAAAATTAAGTGATCCATTAACAATATAAAATCTAATGCTGGTCTTCATTCTCCGAGACGAAGAAGGTTTTCTGCACGTTCACCCCTTGAAAAAAAGTCCCCTGATTCTGCTGCTTCGGGTTGAGATCCTCCTGGCTGCTCGTGCGACTTCCTCGATTCGAGGTATGAATGGTCGTAATAACAGCATGGGAGTCTTCCGGGTCCAGATCGGGCCGCCAGTACTGAGGTCCAGCAGGATCGGACCGAATGGCATTCACACTCGAGAGCGGGACACTGCCACCAGTTCGCTTGCTTTGGGACCCTCTGTAACTGGGGTCACGGAACCAGCGGAAAAGAGGGCGGAGGGTGACGAGACTGCCTGCTATAATACCGAGGCTGGCCTCGACGTTGGACCAGATGGAGATGTTGGTAGTTGCGTCTGTGGGAGCAAAGGATTGTTAGTATCATTTGTCCGAGGGAAGGGTGTATAGAGTGCGAACTTACACAAAAAGTCGGTATCCTTATAGTCGTGAAGATAAGGAATGCGAACGATGACCGCAGCGCTGGCAACACACCCCATGCCCAGAATACCCGCCAAGGCGGCCTTTGTCCTAATATTCATCTGGAGATTCCAGACAAGGAAGATGGGAAGAATTCCCAGGACAAAATCACAGCAGGTGGCGGTAACACTGTAGACATACGCCATATCGATGATAACATCGAGATCCAAGCAGTGGCCGTGGACATCCGCCGTCGGATCAAGTTCCAGTCGAACTCGCTGCCAAAAGAATGACACGGGTTGGCATTGCAGGGTCAACAAAAACCAGAAAACGAGACCGATGATCGAAGTCACGGCGATAACTCCCCACAGGATGTAGGTATGAACGCGGGCGACGGTAAGGCGGAGGAGAGCGACGGCGATGGAGATCTTTGCGATGGCGCATGTCCAGACGTAACTAGTTTGGCCGAGCCACCACCACTGCAATTTGACCGTAAGCATTCGTCTCGTTCTGATGTTCCAGTGCATCGAAGAACTTACAAACATGGCAGTCTCCATGGTTCCTCGCATCAAAAGATCTAGCGACTTTTGACCCATTCCGTACAATGCGCCGGTGATTCCACAAAGCGCAAATAGAATGTTAAGACCCTGAATAAGACAGGGTTAGCGAATCCGGCGACAAATCCAAGACGGGTTGTATATATTTACCATTGCAAAAACCATCAGCGCATCATCCCAGCCAAAGGCCTTGACGAGCTTGAGTCGGACAAAGCATCGCAGGCAAACCGCAATAAACGAAATTCCCAAAAAGATAGCGGTGACGATAAAGATCGTCTTGCTGCGACCCTCCAATGGTTGCATCGTGATAGCCAATTAATGTCGTCGATCACTCGCAATACATGATTCTCCCAGACACAAATCGAAAAATATAGATCGTTGAACCCTTCCTAACCACACCCTCTCCCAAGGGGATGTCGACCGAGTACTCCGTAAAGATTAAGGGGAAAAGAATGAAGAAAAGAAAGAAGAATAATGAAGGGAAATCGACTGGCGGGAGCCGAGCATTACATTCGCAGTCGTCAGTGGCAAGAAGAAGGGCCCGCGCAATAATTCAAACGGGGCTATGCGGCGCCGTTCTCCGTGTGTTCGGGCAACACGGGTTGAATAAATAACCTAACAAGATGAACAAAAACAGTAAAAGAAAATTTACCTGAGGCTCCAGAGCGGGTGATATGCACACTCCGACGAAGCTAGTGGGATCAACGGGCCACTTGCAAACAATACTAATAGGATAACTGGGATAATAATGGGACATAGTCTCCATTTATTGACCGTGTCGGCAGTTTTAGGGCCCTTTAGGTTTGTGAACTACGAGCCGAAGGCCCGAAGGGGGCTGCCTGTGGGCGTTCGAAGTAAAGTTTTCGTACCGTAGACGCCTGGAGATGGCTATTATTCACGCTTGGAAAACAACACAAGGGCAACTACAATATCTCCCCACTACTAACAGACTGTCATCGAAATCTTTGACCTCATCTTGTTTGACACAAGTCAATAGGAACTGGCTCTTTCCAAAAGTTGCATGACCACGAAGCGCGAGGCCTCGAACCGTCGAACGCCATTTCCATGGAAATCAATAAAATGTGGAGGAGAAAATTAGAATTGATGAGAACCCTGTCAAACGTTCTCCAGGACACCACACCCAATCCGGTGGACGCCATTTATGATTTGGCCCCTCTCTTACTCCGTCTGAGGGGCGATAGATTGCAACCCTTAGTTTTTCATGATTTATTCCAATTTTACAACTATTATTATTTCTTGGAAACGTCAACTTTCGCATGGGCTTAACGGGCCAGAATGGGTTTGACTCGAGCCGCTCAGACCCCCCCTGTTGTTCGCTAAAGGCCATTATGACCCAGGAGTTCGGCGACATGGCTCGAACAAGTTCTTCAACCCAGATGGCGGATAGGTCTTGTTGACCAACGAGATGTGCGCAGCGTAGCATTGAGTGGAGACTATCTCTTGGCAGACACATGCAGATTGCAGAGTCCAGCCGGGTTGCCGCTAGCCTGGTTCTAGTAGTTGTTCTAGTCTAGTCCATGAGAGGGAGAGGGAGAGGTAAAAAAAATAAATAGGAGATTGCCACACTGTCATTGGGGAACAGAGCGTTGGAGCGATAACTTGATCAGTAGTTTCACGATGTATTTCCTGGGTCCGCGATCTCCGGAGAGGGGCGCATGTCATCTCCAGTTGGTAACGTTTGGATTCGCGGCTGAGCCAGGGGGGAAATACACAACTGACTACTGTGGCTTTGGGCACCTCTCATTATTCTCTTCCATGGACGCCTTACCAAGCCTTACAACAAAGAGGCACTCGCCTCTTAGAACTTTACGTGATGGATGGGCTTGCTGTCCTGGCTGACAGCCGAGGCAAAAGTGGTCCAAGCTCGTGAACATGAGGGTTATGGGCCAAGGTTGTACTCCGTAGAGAGGGGACATCTCGATATGAAACAAATCGTCAAGCATTGCAATCGAGATCTTCCTGACTCGCATCCATCTTCTCGGCAAGCCCAGACAAGGAGAGATCCGAACAAGGCAGGAAAAACAAGAGCGCGTGCGCTGCAACAGCCGATCACTTGTTAGCCAACAGGGCTCCGCTTGTTTATAAACGACGTATGATCTACAGAATTGACGGACAGTCGGAAATTACCTGACAATTTTGTTCGTCTCCACTTTCTCTCCAGAATAAAGTGGACCACGTATGCTGGGCTGAGAGAGTCTGGGACTGGGAGAGATCGCTTGACAACTTGACATCCAAGCCAAAAAGTAACACACGGGCATTATTGTTGCCAAGCTCCACGGTTCTATGGTACTGGGGGCTCTAGTAGGATTTTAAGTGGGAATAGCCATACGATGTTGCATTAATCCCTGCCCCGCTAGAGAGGTCTATCTACTTGCATAATGCCAGGGTTCCATGGCCGCAGATCAAAAATCGAAAAATGGACTAACATAAAGCTAGACATTTGAATACCCATAGGGCATCGAGGCTTGTGAGCCGTTCACAACTTGTGATATGAACACGCTTGGATAAAACCTCCTATGCCAAGCCAACCTATGTCAGACCAAGTTCGGAGATCGATCCTTTCATGGCCAGGCTGACGAGAGATTAATTGTTCTGGAGTAAGTAAGGTTAGGAAGTCCCGAACATGGGATGGTAGCTCGACCATGTGGCTCTCTTAACCCCATGAAGAACTTAACCAAGTTTTATCAGGGCACCTTGCGCTCGTATTCGGGGATTGCCGTTGCTCAATGCCGTTGGATTTGCATACATACCGGAGCTAGCTGGGGCAAGCTGCGCCCAGCAAATTAGCCTCGATGCAAGCACTGTACAGTAGCTCCATGTACTCCGTACTTGGCTCCTAAAGGAGTCGCGGAAGAACCTGCCACGGGAGACTGAGATAGTCGCTTCGCGAAGAACTACAATGCCTGTCCAAGGAGGAGTTGATCCCAGCTGCTAAATCACGACCACGTAGATGAAATGGAAAAGACTTTAGAGTATGATCAAGAGTGGTTAGCCATTCATTCCCTGGATGACCTTTCAACGCCCAAAGCTATGCACATTTCAGTCGCGGTGGTCAAAACGCCCGTCAAAATGTCAACAATCAAACAAGGAAAAGACAGGCCAGATAAGCAAATGAAACCGAAGCGCAATGAATCCGTGCATATTGCACATATAAAAAAAACGAAAGTGTAGATCAAGCATTGGCTTGTAAATTGCCAGTGTAAACGCCTTCAAAATCAAGTCCAGCGAGCATTCCGTTGACTCGGTCGATTTCACGACTAAGATCCTCGACATTGACCGCTAGACTGCTCACTTCGTCGAACTTGCGTCGTCGGTTTGCATCTGCGATCATCTCGGAAACAAAGAATTTCTGCTCTTCAAGGACGATCAGCCGTTCTCGAAGGGATTTTTCTTCCGCCTCGAGTGCTGATACGGCGCTGCTAGCATCGCTGGCTAAGCTGCTGGTGCTGCCACTGGCAGCAACCCGATTGTTATATTTAATGGAAGCAAGTGCAGACTCTTGCGGTCGAACACCAGTCGATGATTCATTCATTGGCGTGCTCGGAGAGGATGTACGACTGGGCGTGAGATCTCCCGCGGGCGCATGCTTGAGAACTTTAGGAAGGGATTTCAAGGGTAACATGTGAAGATGCAAGAAATTGCTGGCTTGCTGATATATAGCTTTCTGTAGTCGTTGTTGAGTGGGAGAGTCGGTTGGTAAGTCACGGATCCGCCGAGCCGCAACATTGTACTTGGCAAACGAATCAATGAGTCGCTTCCGGACTTTCGAAGCATCGGCAATCTGTGCAGAAGACGGTGGCCGCCTTGGATCTCTATTTCAAGATGAGTAAGTTCACGTGGCACGAAAGGAGAGGTGGGTAGACAAACTGCAATCCAGTTAGAAGCTTCTGAAACCTGGGTAAGTGAAGGCGGATGCCTCTTTCGAACTGGACAAGGTTCTCATATGCCCTGACCTCGGGAGGTTTCTTCGAGACATCTGCTTCGAAATCTCGCCGGTCGAAGATTGTGCTCTTGCATTCTTTGCAAAGCCGCACATCGACACTAATGAGATTCTTGGCTGTGGACTTCTCTGATGCTTTGGAAACTGGAAACCATTAGAGTGACATTCATGTTACAAGTATCGCAGACCACTCACGAGGCGCTATGCTTAGTCCAATTTCACTGGAACAGCCCGTGTTTAGGTCACCACAGACAACCCGCCCGCAAGTTCTGCAGTGGTGCCTCCGGAATGAATATCCAGAGAAATCTTGCTGGCAGAAAGGGCAACGTGAGACGCTAGCATCATCCTGCCAGCTGACGACTGTTTGCTCTAGAGCTTTCCGTTGATCACTCTGCCATGTGATAGAGAACAGTTTCGTTGAATTGTTCTGTATTTGGTCAGGTGGGAGACTGGCCAAAAGTTGCGTGAGACGTGTTAACCGTTTCTCGAGGCGAGAGACCTCGAGGAAATCCTTATCAACAGTCTGCTTTCGAATCCTTTTGAATGCATCCGTTTGATCTCTTACGAACCCTATAGATTGTAAGCTTCGGTTCTCCGTCGAATGCACTGCTAGGACTACTGCACACTCACCAGTATGATCGTTGTAGCCTTCTCTCGATTTGTAGCATGTTTCACAAACTCGAGCCCAGATTCCTCTCACTGGTTCGTGCTGTGCCGACCTCGACAATTTGATCTGGTACATTGTATGCTCCTCACAGAAAAGCTTCCCGCATTTTCGACAGTTCACGCATCCATTGGTCGCATTGAGTCGTTTTCCACATGAGGGCTCCAAGCAACTGTCATAGAGCCCGGGAGCTTGCCAATGTTCCTTGGTGATCAAATCCTCCGGGTCCAATAGTTTGGGGGTAATCGAGGCCTCGGATGGTCCTGCGTGAGTTACTAGAGGGCGAATAGGAACGGAAGTGGTCTGATTCTCGTTCGACTCGAACACGTCAAGGCCCTTGAGCTTTTGATTTAGCACAGCAAGGGGCTGGAAGCGCCTCGCCTTCTCCATTTGAACCTTAAACCAATCCTTGACTTCATCTTGTCTATCGTCTTCTAGGTTCTGGTGAATGTCGTCGAGATGCCTGCCGATGGATCAATCGCCGCGCGAGGAATTCGGGGATAAGGGGTAAAGTCGGGGGGTATTTGTTACCTATTAAGCTGCAGCAAAGTCACCTTAAAGACAGTCAGTATAACCTTTCATCGACATTCAAAGAGTAACTCCTAGGCGGAGGCGAGTATTGACATACCATCTCCTCATTGCAGATCGGACAAGAGAGCTGAGCTCCGGGAGCCGCCGGCGCAGCAGATATTGAAGTATTACCATTCTCAAGCGATATGCGCGAAGTAAGGTCTTGGGTTTCGGCTGAGAATTGAGAAGCGGAAGCTTGGGAGCTCAGGGAAACGCTGCTGGTGGTCGGCGATAGCACCCTTGGCTTCGATTGCGGGGACGGGCCTGATGCGAGTGCGCTCGGAGTGCCTAGAACACGACCTCCGCCCAGCGTCCTCCTGGACATGATCACGGGGACATGAGAAGCGCTGTTAAAGCAGATATGTTTCAGCCCAACACGAGGCACTGGCTGCACAGGTTGAGGTGCCCGAGGGAACTAGTTGGAACGTAAGTTGGGGGGTGACGATGCGGTGGAGCCTTTCTACTGCACTTGATGCCTCAGGCATCAGCGGCGTTCAGCCTCGGGCGATCAGTTTTGGGACTTTTGCTGCCCCTTTCATACTTACGAGAACTCTTTTCTAATTCTAATTCATCATGGGAAGATGTTCCAAGGTAAAACTAATTTTAAACATATTTCATTATTTACAGGCCTAGCTGAAAATCCATATCAAATGACAATACAAAGATGTGGGAGGCAATTAAGGTACAGACAGCTATGCCTATGCCGATTCCCAAGGCCAGCTTAGTTTTCGCTCATAAAACGCTTGCATAACAATGAATTTGAATCTATATGTAATGCGTAGGCAAGTCCACAAGACCAGCTAAGGTGCTAGTAAACTTTTCCTACTCCTAAGATTTGCTCTGCACATGTAAACATACAACCGGCAAACTTTTTCGAGCCTTTTAGTCGAGTGAAAGTCTCGTGTAAACGAATGAACGAGTGTGTATTAGTTAACGATCGTGATATTTTCTTGGTTGATTAAGACAGTTCCATAGAAAACAGGTGCATTTTTTTTCCATTTTTTTTCCCTTTTTTTTTTTTTTTCTTTTGTTCTGGCCTTTTAGGACCAATTTATACCTTTTTCGGCGTAGTTTTTTCCTTCCACTCTCGCATCAATCGTGAAACCATGAACCTCTATACACACGCTTAGATCCAAATCTAAGACTGAATTCCTTCAATTGATCCCCCCAATAATTTACCGCTCGTAATCCCGGTGGTAGCTGGTACCAGTGTTGGGGTTATCGTACTCACGGTGAACATGGGTAGTACCATCGTCGCGACGGTCCACGTCCCGGTGGCGGTAGACGCCGCTGTTGTCAAGTCGCTCACGGTGATGACGGCGAGAGCCATCGGTACGGTAATCTAGATGCTGATCGTAGGCACCGCTGCTGGGATCATAGGTGGTGGTGCCATAGCCCGTGTCGTAGGTAGTGCCGTAGCCAGTGTTGGCGGCACCATAGCCAGTTGAACCGTATCCGGTAGTGCCGTAGGTGCTGTAGCCAGTGGGATCATAGCTGGTTCCGGTGGTATCGTAGGTCGTACCAGTAGTATCGTAATCGTTGGTACTACCGTAAGTACGGTTTCCGAGGCGACGGTCGGTCATCTTCGATGTGCTTTAACTTCCTTGGAAGTCGGTTTTTTGCTTTTTCTGCTTATTGCAAGGCACTTGACTGATCTGATTCTGGAAAAAGTCTCAAAGGCTCATTCATGTTGAATATTTATAATTGATTCTGGTGGCGTTCGGTGGTGCATTCGACACCACGGGCATGATCATCTACTGACATCACTCCGCTCTGGATGAAGCAAATCGCCAACATAGGGGCAAAGGAGGCGGCCGAAGGATAATGGCAAGCCAAACAAGTGATGTTGAGGGCCGAAGTGGTTAGCTCATTTTTCTGGAACTTCTTGTTCTAGGCTGTCGCCCTGGAAGGCGAAGGTGTTGAGCTGGCGGTTGTGGAGACACTTCTGGCAACAAGACAGATGGAATATTTCCTGAAGAGGCAACATTAGTTCATTAGTGAGAATTACGTTGAACCTGGTTACAGCACGTGGAATCTCGATTCATCTCTTGTCTCATTTCACAGGAGGCTGGAATAGTCGAGAACACTTGACATAATTCACAGCAAGCACAGGGACAATTGAGGATTTTCTGTTGTTTTCATCTATACAGGCTACTTTAATGAATTACCTGAATCATGAAATTGCCAATTTTGACCGAGCGGGCCAGTAGACAATTGCAGTAAGTTAATAGATCTTCCCCACGCTCGCATGAATAAAAGCGCGCTTTTTCGTTGGCCCTGGTCGCTGCTGTATCGCAAGACGCTCCTCAGGGGTGGTGTTAGCCGGATGTAGCTACAACCATCCTTAATGGTCGACACAAAAGCTGCTGCATCTAGAATTGTCCCACAGTGGCCATTGATGAGCTCAGCGTATTTAGCCGCATGATCGCCACATTGTTTCAGCAGTGAGAGAGAGGTTATCCAACCAAAATTGTATAATGCAAGTGCAATGGCAGCCTCAGAGTTTGAGTGGCGGAGTCTATTTGGTACGCAATCCCAAAGATCCCGAAACTCCAAGGCTTGCTCAAGCATGATGTGTCGAGGCGAAGATTTCAAGTCATGATTGCTCTGGACTAGCTGACGCCATAGCTCCTTGAGCAATGTCACAGCCATCTGTGGACTAGCTCCAGGAATCTGAAGGAGCAGATCAATCACAAGGTCTAACGGACTTTTCTTTCTTGTTCGAAACGGTACATCAATCCAATCGCTGGATGTGAAGATGGACACTCTTCGTTCGCCAAACGACTCGTAGATCTGAGATTAGGTTAATAATAGGCAGAGAAAAGAGTTGGCAATCTCACCATGTATAGTCGAACAGTAAGAAAAATTTGGTGCAGATTGCCATGCATACATGCTTCTGGACCAACAACTTGTAGCAATGTAGCTGCCGCTTTGATGTGCTGAGAAAAAGCCCTAGTATGGGTGGGAAGAATGACCTCAGAGTAGGCCAGAATGACCGCCATTGATACATGCATCTCATTGACTTGGGAGTATGGATCCTCGGTGAAGAGCCTCAGATTTTGACGCTGGTAGCACAGAGCATGATTGTACCATTTGTATGCCGCTGCGATTGCGCCTGCGTTTTGCTCATTGGTTCCGTAGAGCGCTAAAGTTGCGGCGAGAACCGATTCCCGCCAGCCAGGGATGCTGGTATTTTCTGTTCCGGGAAGATAGAATTCGAGCCATGATTGGCTGCGCGATTTATTCGGCCTTGATCGGGTGAAGAATGAAATGAAGGATGCTCTGAGTTGAATCTCCATCAAGTCACTTGGGTCAGGGGTGTGGACGTCATGTTTCAGCCCGAAGCTAGAGAAGACTTGCTGAATTATAGCCTTTGAATCTCTTCCATTATTTGGATTTAGACGGTGGGTTTGCCTCATGTCTCGACAGTCATGCTCGATTCTTTTGGATTTCATTGGCTCTGCACCATTGAACGCAAGAAAAACCGCGCCAAGCACCGAGCCAGGGCATTTCTTCCCAGCCTTTAGGCATCGAACACATTCCGGTTGACTTTCATCGCACTTAATGAGTCCCATATTAGGTGAATATCTTGATTGAAAACTGGCCATCTCACTAACCTTGATCTTTCGCTGGCGACAAGTTGCACAGCCTCGGCTCATACCCGCTCCACGGACCATGATTGATCAAGAATATGACAATGAGAATAGTGCGCTAGAGAGTTAATACAACAGAAAGACACCTGTTAGTATGGAATTATTAAGAAACCGAGACTTGATTCAGAGAATTTTGCGAGAAGGATGATCTCGTGGACTTGGAAGTAGTAGTTAGTTACATGGTCCATCCCCTGCTATGTAAGCCGAGAGCCGGCCAGCGCGGAGGCTAACCGGATCAGTCAATTTTTGCGAAACGGGCTCTCAAAGGATTGTATCATGATTGGTCAAGTCTGAACTACGATATATAATGGCTCACATCTTCCTAGATGTTCTGTCATGAGCCGTTTTGTGAGGACCGAGTCTGGGTATAAAGACGCTCATGTCTCCTGCGAAATCGAAAGACTTAATCTATTAACCAAACTTTGAGATCTCTCCTGTCTTATTTGAAATCAAAATGGCTGAAACAGAATCTTGGAAACTAGCGGGCGATCGTAAACGGCATGCTTTGCTAGCCTTGATTCCATCCCAATGGCGCCTGACACATCCTCTTCCCTCACCTGAAGATGTGCCTGATCTACGAAAAGGAACCATCCAGAGTTACCTCTCTAGTCGAGAGATTATGATCACGGAAATGGATTGTGTGTCCTTGTTGGAGCAGTTAGCGTGCGGCAGGCTATCCTCTCGTGAAGTAACCATGGCTTTTTGTCATCGAGCGGCACTAGCACATCAGATGGTCAGTCAATTACATCCAAGGCACTCAGAAAATTGCTAAACTTCTCCTTCATAGATTTCCTGTCTCCACGAGATATTCTTCGAAGCAGCCCTGAGAGCTGCTGATGCGTGTGACTTGTACATCAAGAAACATGGAAAGCCCATGGGAGCTCTTCACGGGCTACCTGTCAGCCTCAAAGATGTGGTCAATATCAAAGATATTGATACAACAATGGGATTTGTTGGATGGGTGGGCAATGCCACAAGTATCTCCCGTGAAAGCCAGATAGCTACTCTGCTTCGACGACTTGGAGCAATTCTCTTCGTCAAGACAAGTGTTCCGACTGGTTCATTCACGATTGACACCTTTAACAACATCATTCAACACACTCCCAGCCCATGTAACCAACGTCTCAGCGTTGGTGGCAGCTCCGGTGGCGAAGGAGGGCTACTCGCTCTCAAGGGAAGCCCGCTCGGCATGGGCACTGATATTGGAGGCTCGGTGCGTGTGCCTGCAGTATGGAATGGATGTTATGGAATACGGCCTTCGACAGGACGAATTCCCTTTGAAGGGACTTCATCTATTGTGGATGGACAAACAGCTATCCCCTTCGTACTTGGATTTATGGCCCCACTACCTGAGGCCATTACCTTTGCGATGAAAAGCTTGCTTAGTCTCAGCCCTTGGATGAATGATCCGCTCGTCCATGAAATACCCTGGAGAGAGGATATCTATACCCAATTCAAGGAAAGTGCTTCTGGAAGCTCTCGGCTCTCATTCGGTATTATGAGAACGGATCAATATGTGAATGTCCAGCCACCGGTGCAAAGAGCAATGGACATTGTGGTGAACAAATTGAAGTCCTTGGGACACTCTGTATGCTCATATCTACAGCACATCATCTGCATCTATGTACTTACCAAGCGCAGGTCATCGACTGGAATCCGCCAAGTCATCTCGACACATTCTCATTGTGGGCATGTGCCCCGAGTCCCCCTACTGCCTTTCCCAAGACACTAACCCCAAACACAGAAAAAAGCCGTGACCATAGATGGAGGTAAAGCCTTCCATGAGGCAATCAAGCTATCCGGAGAGCCACCACACAGAGTCGACCTCGGGCCAGTAGATGCTGCAAAACCCGTGCCAACCACCGTGTTCGGTCTGTCGCCACAACCGGAGGCGAGCGCAACCGAAATCAATGGCATCAATATTGCCATTCGCGATTACAGAAGATCATATCTGGAATATTGGAATGGAACAGCTGAAATTACGGGAACTGGGAGACCGGCGGATGTATTCCTGATGCCTGTGGCTCCGACGCCTGCCCCTGTCGCTGGGAAAGTACGGTATTCTGGTGAGAAATCCACAAGAACAATTAACGAGAGAGATGAAAATTACTGAAAATATCTAGGATATTCCACCATTGTCAATGTCCTTGACTTCACTGCTTGTGGTATACCTGTCACAGAGGTCCAGAAAGATATAGATCGGTATGACGGCGAGGAATACACGCTGTTGAATGGGTTGGATAAACTAGTTCACGATGATTGTGAGTGCCTCTTTATCTGAAATGCTGGCTCTTCAACTAACACATGACTCTAGACGATCCGGAATTCTCTGATGGAGCTCCAGTCGGCATTCAAGTCGTCGGACGAAGATTACAAGAAGAGAAAGTCCTGGCAATAGCAGAGGTGATCGGAAACGCAGTGAACGATATCTCAGAGAGAGGGAACATCAAATTATAAATATCTGTCACGGAAAGGGGAGTGGTGACTTACCAACTACAATATTTTGGGTCGTGGCCAATCCACTTTTGTATGAATTTTTGTATGCGTTAACTTGCATCACGAAGTCGCGCTCTATTAGGCAAGGACACCTCAACGTGCCCCTTACACAAATTTCTCCTTCTTCAATCCATCGTTATCTTATAGCTTTTCACAATGTCTTAATGGTTTATAGCTTTGGGAGGAATTTGTAGACATGGACTGGGTTGCTTGTGCTTGCATTATAAGTATGTTTTACAAACCATCAAATCTACCTTGCCGACTTGGCTACCAAAGATATCTTTCGTCATCCACAAAAAAGCAAAGGGAAAAGAAGAATAGGGTATCTAACTCTCCCGACCCAAAGGCGCCAACGAATCAGTCAGGAACTCGGTTGCGTTCATCAAATCCGTACTACCGTAGACGACCCGGCGACGACCAGTAGTGCGATTGGCGGACGTCGCGCCATCCGCACCTGCTTGGCCACTAGTCCGGTGTACCCAGTCCTGCAAGTTACCGTATTCATCCATACTTCCACCACCGACGGTGAAAACGATAGCTTCATTGAAGGCCTGCCGGCGCTGGCCAAAGGTGGCATTTATGCCAGGGCCTGAGGCACCCATTGCGCCGGGCATCTGAGTGTTTCGCGACGCGGAGGCAGGGGGCATGGCACCGCGAGCATTGGCACTGCGCGGGTCGAAGTAGAGATAGTTCTCTGTCTTGGCGATAGCAGAACTAGATGCCGTGGACGGGTCCATGATGGACTCGGTGATCTTAGTCACGGTCAAATCCTTGTTTGCGGGCAAGAAGTTCTTCACGCCGGAGATGAGGGAATCGAAGTTGGCACCCAGGGCACCGGAGGTGATGCGATCGGTGAGACGGTTGGAAAGCGAAGAGAACCCACGGAAGAGATCTGAGGACTGTTGCTCTGGGGCGGCGGTGGTCATCATGGTCATCCGAGTAATCTCACGGACCTGTCGAACATAGGAAAGAGGGGTGACATCCTCTACGCCGGCTTTGGTCAGGGCCTCCTCGAATTGGGTCATTTCCGTGCGGTTCAGCTCGGTTTCTGTGCTGAGGAACCAGATGACAAAGATACGCAATTTGTCCAGCGGATTGCTACCCTTCGCGGGGTCATTAATCAATTCCAAGAGTTGTGACTTGGATTGCTTGGTGATATTCTCCTCCAGCTCGAAGAAGTTATCCAGCTGACGGTCCTTGATACCCTTTAGTAGGGCAGTGGCGATGTTCATGTGCATATCAAGCACAGCCTTACGCTCTCGCAACTCCGGGAGCAGCGTGATAGCCGCCTTGAGGTGCTGCGCAGAAGCGCTAGTGTCGTTCTGGAGATCTTCAATGGAAGATGCACCAGTCTTCTTTGTGATTTCATTCGCATCCTCCTTGTACCGTGTCAACTCAGCATCAATGTCTTCGGCGACCTGAGGGAATGGTGCCCCGGCATTTCGCTGCCAGAAGAAATCGTTGCTGTTCAAATCGTACGACTTCTTCGCAACCTTGCCCGAGCCCTGCTCGTCCGCATCCAACGTGATCCGATTCAAGCGCATCTGAAGTACATCTTGCACCAGTGATTGGTAGGTCCAAGAGTGAGAGAGCATAGGGACCAGATCAACATTGCGGTCCATAATGATCAGAACAGGACGAGACGAGGGTACTCCGGGCAAGGCTCTTTGGTTCCCAGAGAAGAGGTTATCTTTTGAGTTGAGGATGTGGTCACGGAGTTTGCGGTCCAGCTTTGTAGCGATCAATTCGGCTGCACCACCCTTGGGGCATCGAATGATGGGAATCGTTCCTAGAAGAATCAATCAGAAACACAAAACAAGAAAGTATAATACTCAAGGCGATAAACAAGCTGCACCTACCCATGGTAACGCTCACGCTGAAGAGACCACTGACAACCTTATCAACGATCGCATCCAGGTCCTCGTCGCTGGTCTTCCCACTGTTGATCTTGTAGTATGCATCATTTCCTAGGCCCAGGCTGAAGAGATCTGGTTCTGCGACAATAAAGTTGAGGTACTGATCAAAGACTTGTGCGATGTGCTCCGACGCGCCGGAAGTGGCTATCTGCGAAGCAAAGTCCTCGAGGAGGGGCCGAGGGACAGAGGAGAGGAAGTTTACGTAGGCTGGGGAGTAGAGCCCTTGGGAGAGATCGCGTGTGATGGCTTGAATGTTAGCCTCATTGGGCTCGACAAGGTAGACGACCGGGACATCGGGAATGGGGTATCGTTGGGAGTGGATGTTCCTTTGGAGGTGTTCATGGTTAGCGGTTCGGGTCCCTCGAGATCACACAGGGGCTGAGAGCACGCCATACAAGTGAATGGTCACTCCCCAAGTTCGGAGATCATTAACTCGTAGCACACTGCTGATGACATCCCGGCCCATGCCATCGAACACCAGGACCTTCCAGATTGGATCGCCATCTTCATTCAAGATCGGGGTGGATTGGGAGATAAGACCGCCGTGAGTAGACGACTCATGTGCATTGTCATCTGCGGGCTTCGGATCATGGTTCAAATTCAGCAGCTTTTGAATTGACGCTAGATTATAGAGGATTCAGTTAGCCTCGGACCATTGTCGATATGTCGCGGGGGAGGAGTATGCGGCCACTTACCGACCTGTCGGTCTCGGAGGGACATGGGATGCGCCATGGCAAAGGCGAACACCACAGACAACAATCGAGAACACAGTCACAGCTGAAGCAGCTTCACGACATGAGAGACAGGCTCAGAAAAGGTCCCCAACTGGACGGCGTAGACACTCTGCGACTGTTGACATCGCCTCGCTCCAGTCGCTCCACCTGGCCGCATCCACGGAGAGGCTGACATAATACAGAGAGCAAATGGTGCAAACCAGGAGATCACATGGGATGTCTAGCCTGAAGGCGCTTGGCATGTAATAGTAATACAGTAATATACGCTCAGCTTGCCTGAATGCGCAGTCTGACCGCGCTCTGTAAGGCGGACATGCTGTTCTGCCCATTACAATTCAGTGAGCCTGCAGGATTTCATTATTCCCTCAACCTGAATTCCCCTTCCATCAACCATCCATCACTACCAACCCCCTCTCCCTATTCCCCAATTTCCCCTTTTCCTTCTACGTAAAGCAAATGGCTATGCTGCTAGACTGGCTCTTTGTATAAGGAGCCTGACTCTTCTCTCGCTCAAGTGAGGGGTTTCTGAGACAAGTCTGAAGGAGCCTGGCAGGAGCAGAAAAGGCTCTGCAGAAAACGGGAAACAGACTGGAACAAGTACAAACGTGAAGGAGAAAAGACGCCCATTTCAGAGAGACATAAGCTCTTGAGATCCTTGAAGATCCCGCGGTCGTTCTATTTCTTTTCTCCAGTGTATTGCTGCAGGCGCGTCATCCTAAGTCGCTTAAGACGCTGCTGAGCAAAGACCAGGGGGTCATTGTCATCACGGGAACAAACCCCAAATAACTTGCAGAGCCAAAAGAGCCTAACGGCCTGAGAAACTTGGCAACCAATATCCGCAGTCTGTGCCTGAGGCAGAAACACCACTCTTTTTAAGACGCCAAGCCAGCAGAAACTGCATCTTTTTAAAAAAGGTACGAAAGAACAGTATTCAAAAGAAAGAAAAACTCTTATCATTATTCTGCTGCATCAGCTCGATCAGCGATCCTCGTTGCTCAGTGATCTTTGGACTCGCTTCTCATGGTGCTTTCTTCCACACTTTAGTTGATCCACACGTCTGGCCTTGCTTTGATCCCCCGCAAAATCCCATCGGCCGAACTATTCTCCGCCATCCGCACCATCTCCATTCCTGGCAGGCGGTCAGAACCCCAAAAGTATTGGAAACACGTGATTCTGGGACTGTAGCAATAAACGTCTCTTCGACGAGTTGACTTCACTCGTGGATGCCAACCATCATGGAGCAGTCATCGGCACAAAATCAGATGCCGGGTCTGCCCCATGCGGGAGCTCCACAGGGGGTCCCGTCGGCTGACTATTGGTCTTCTCTTGATGCTTTGTATCAGGATCCTCAGCTTCAACCTCAAGCTGCGCCCTCACAGCAGCAGAACCCGTCTGCACAGCAGCAAGCGCCAATGGGGATCACCTGGGATCATCCCGTATTCCAACAGCAGCAACAACGAGCGCAACAGCAACAGAACCCTCTCGCTCCTCAGTCCGACCCCAATCACGGCATCTACTCCTCAATTCCTCCTCCTCCTTGGCAATCAAACCCGCTACAGACCCCAGCTCGATACGGAAGTTCCCCTCAATACCAAACCCAACAACAAACTTCCCAGTATCAGCAAGGCCAAATGCCGTTTGATCCTCTTTCCATCAATCCATCCGAGAGCTCGACCTTCCCCTCATACTCATACCAGCCGGGCTACTTCCACCCGCAACAACTTCCTCTCCAAGACTCTTTTCCTTCTCGTGCGGCCCAACCACAACACCAACCGCAACATCCGCAACAAGCAAGACAGCAGCAACCGGAATATTCCGCCAGTGGCCCGCAGTCCTCAATGCAATATTCGATGCCGTCGGGCTATCCCCAGGACCTCATGTCAAACACCATCGACCTCACTAATGACGACTTCCCGAATACCGAGTCCGGAGTTTCTCACCAAACAATCGACCCATCGTTTCTCAATGAGATGGCTCGCTCGTCAAATGCGTCGCACACTCTCCCCAGTAATTTTTCCTTTGGAGGCTCGGTGGACTTTGAAAGACCCGATGGGCTCTTCAATTATTTCCAGAACGATCTCTCAGTTCAGCCACAACTGAGTTCACCTCACAATGCCGGTGTCGCTCAACTCGGTATATATATCTGATAACCCTTATGTTTTGCTTTTTTTTCTCTACCTTTTACTAATTAATTTAGGCGGACTTGCTCCGAGACCTGCTGGATTCCCTCATCAGCCAACCCTTGCCCCGGCGCCTAAGAAGGCCCCTGCTAAGAAGGCTACACAAGCCAAAAAGGCCGGCGTAAAGGGACAAAAGAAGCAGCGGGAAGAGTCGGACAGTGGAAGCTCTGACGAGTCTGATTTGGAGGTTGACCCTGAGCCGTCTCCACTTCCTGCAGTTCGTTCAAGTGAGCCTCTTGAAGCTGCTCACTACGACACAATACAAGCGGTTTGGTCTCCGCGTAATCTGCGCGTCCCTGCCGAGAAAGTAAAGGCCTGCTTGGTTGCATTCAAGGATGTTGTTAAAGGGCTTCGCGATGGCTGGAAAGACCAAGTCCAAGCAATGAAAACCGCAGAGAACCAAGGAAACAATGACAAGGCAACCAAAATTAAGCAAGCGGTGGCCCTTCAGCGTCGCATCATGGAGAAGATTATCTCCACTACGTTAGAAACAAGTCACCCTGTTATCGTCGAGAAGTATGACCCCCGCCCCCTGCCCTTTGATCTTTTTTTTTTCTTTTCCCTTCTGCACTTCTTTCCTGTGGTTGGCATGGCCATAAAATCTTGAAGGGAATTGAGAGCAAGACGCATGTAATTCTGTCTTTGTGATCCTGGAAGAATTTTTCCATTTGATTACCATTGATCCTGGCTATAATTTAAGGCTTCGTCTTGGTGTCTTGAGGCTCAATACCCACTACTTTGTGTGATTGGGCTTAAGTTCGCCGGAGAGGTCAAAACTGCACGTGGCTACGACTAAGCAAGCCGTGAAGGATACTTCAGACAAGCTATTCTATGCCATCCTGCAAGACCAGATGAATGAAAATTGTATCCGGGTCCAGCAAAATGGAAGGGCCGCGAATGCTCCCATTATGCAATTACATGTTGCATGCTGGCCCTATTACACTTTGATGTTATTTTTGTTTTGTCCCATTCGTTCAAATTCAGATCACTAATTATCGCAATAATGCAGGCTCGGTGAACATCCAGTGACACTGTCGGTGTTCTACTCATTTTTGGCGGATCGGTTCCAGGCCGCTGATTTGGAAGGATCATTGACATTGAACTTGCTAAAGGTGTGTTCTATCTCAAGAATCAACTTAAATTCCAACAACATACTAGATGCTCATTCGGATGCTAACTCAATTGTCAGCTTCTTGCACGTTTCGTGACTGTAGACGAGGAGTTATTGCAGAAAACCAACATGTCCAAGCTGCTTCCACGATTCCTCAAGAAGGGAACACAGCCTGTCAAGGATCTCGCGCAGACCATCCTAGACAATGCCGCCGCATCTACCAAAAGGAAACAGAGTAATGCGAAACCGATTAAGGAAGAATCGCCTGCTAAAGGAGACTCGCCGTCAGCAGAGATTGTGGGTGCCAAACGTTTGCGGGATAATGAGAGCAATGGTCAGCCCGCTACGAAGCGGATGATTGTTACTTCCAATCTGAAGGACATTCCTAAGCCGACCTCTGCGTCAAACGGTCCTATCAAACGTACTTCAGAGGGCACCCAGAACGGAAAGTCTACTCCTGCGCCGGTTGCCCCTCGCCCAAAGCCGCCAATCGCGCCCCCCAAGCCAACTGTCATCTTTGGTGCACTCAGTTCAGCATCCAAGAGGCTGGGCACTACCAACGCGGAACGAAAAGCAGCTCAGGCGGCTGCGAAGCCAACGTATGTTAAATTATGTCTCCCGCTCTGAACCTGGATCGACACACGAATGTACTAACTCTCACGATAGGCCGCCGCCAGACAGCAAAGAAAAATCGGCTGCACCGGCTCCGAAGCCCGCTTTCTCCTTCGGCGACATCATGGCGGACCTCAGCAAGCCTAAGCAGGCGGTTGTCACCAAGCCTGCGGAAGACAAACCACCGGAGACTGAAGAGGAGCGCCAGAAGCGGCTACGCAAGGAAGCACGGCGCAAGCTTCGTGTTACGTGGAAGCCGGATGATCAACTGACTGAAGTTCGGCTGTTCACTCACGATCCGGACGAAGAGCTTGGCCCTGGTGATGGATCTATGCGCGGCAAGGGCGATGTTAAGGGAGAGGGTAGTGTCCTCAAACTTCACAAGGACTTGGAGGAGCTTGAGGAAGATGACCTCGGTGGCATCCGGGAGACTACTCTTAATGAGTACCATGGGCTATCTGAGATTCGCATTGAGTCTGCGGATATGAAAAGCGCCAACTTCATCAAGCGCGGCGGTGATGAACCCCCTGCGAGCACTGAGAAGACCGCTCAGGAACAGCGCGAGGCGACCACTCTCATGGTGTTCCACGCTTCTCCTGCCGATGTCCCGCCTACTCCAAAGGAACCTCCTGCCGCTGACCCTAATGAAACCGTTTCTGAAGTCATTCCCTTTGGCGAGATTCCCGACAATATCAAGGTATGTTCGGCTTACCTTTGAATCAAAGGAACCTTGGCGTTGGCTGATTACTAACAATTGCAATAGGCTCGTCAGGAACGCTACTTTGACTATGTCAATCCAAAGCCGGCTGCCACTACCGCTACAGCCGCGGCCATTCCTGTTTCTGTGCCGGCGCAAGCTGCCCCTGCGGGCAATCCTGGGTTTGATATTTCAAGCCTACTCTCAATCATCAAGGCTGGGACCCCGCAGCAGCAATCTGCGCCCCCTCAGCCAGTTCCCCAGCAGGCGCCCATGTCCGACCTCGAGCGAACCATCAGCATGTTCCGCCAACAGCAGGCCCAGCCTCAGGTTCCCCCGGTTCCACAACTGCCTATCGCCCAGCCACCAGCCGTCCCGGGCGGTGTGGACTTCCATCAGCTCATGAGCATGATGCAGCAGTTCCAGCAGGGGCCCGGGTTCCCCCAGCATCAGCCGGTGCAGTCGCAGCCACAGATGCAACCTAATCTGGGCGCCATGTTCTCGCAATTCGTCGGACAGAATCAGCAAGCTGGTCCCTCGACCTCGACTCAGAGCTACGAGGATCCCGAGCGCAAGCGAGTCCGTGACAGTGGTCACTATGATGACGACAACCAATGGAATCGTGGGAAGCGGACCAAGGCTAACGATCCCAAGCCTGTAAGTTTTGGCTACTCATCATACTTCTCTCAATTTAAGGAAATGCTAATTTGGAACACAGTACAAAGTCGGACTCGTTGCTTGCCGGTTCTGGAAGGAGGGCAAGTGCCGGAAGGGCGACAACTGCACCTTCAGACACGACCCCTAAACTCCTCCGGACGATCCCAACCAGATAACAACCTGGTCTCTCGATGAATACCCTCCGCCTTGTCCCCACCCCACGTCTTCCCCAGCATGACGATTTTACCCCCTTCACCTTGTATTTCATACCCCTATATCCTATCACGACAATGCATGGCAACCTCCTCTGGGAAGTTTTCTCTGCCGGATATTTCAATCCCTGGATGGAGCTAGTCTCGTCCGGGTTGATGGAAACAGTTCTGGCAGATTAAGGTGCCCTTGGGGCGTTGCTTCAGTTACTTCCCGCAACGTTTTGCATGGCTACCCCCTTTCCATCGTCCTTGAATGTTGGGTTGGGGGTCGCGCCTGGCGTTTTTATTTGTTTCGTTTTTTTTCCCACCTCTGCAATTCTTCTGGCTGATGGGTCCCTGCTATGGCATCTTCCTTCCTTATTCTAGGTTGTAGAGATGAGATCTTAGCAGGGCCATAAGCCGGAGTGGGCTGCGGAGGTCATATCACGGCGCATATTTCTTTCTCATTTTTGATTTTTCCCCCCCGTGGGTACTAGGGGAAGGAGGGGATATGTACATTAGTTAGATAATTACTGCCTCACAATGGACATTCGATCCAATGTCTAAGATTCCTTCCAAGCAGAGCAAAACCTCGTAACTCTCTAACGTATTATCATGTAGTCGTCACTCATAAATCACTTTTCACCTCCATCATCCCAATACAACACAATAAACACCAATATCTTCTATCCTCACGACTAAGATGGAAAGTCCGCTCTTACCCCAGCCAACCGACAAGTCCCCTGATACATCCTCTCCAACGTCGCCCTCATAACATCCACATCAATCGACTCCCCACCCCAATACCTCAATGTCCGAATGGACGTCCTTATCAACGCCGCCCAATTCCTCGGCGGCTCCAACATCCACCCCCCGGGCCTCCTAACATTTAAACTCCCCAATACAGCCGCAATAATCTGCACCGCGGCGCCGAACGTGCTCCGCATGATATTCCAGATATACTCGTGGCGGTGGTGGTACCACCAGTGCGGGATGAGTTCGGCGCAGTTGTCGATTGCTTTTTGGGCCTGGCTGAAGATTTCGTGGAAGAGTTGCGTGTTGCTTTGGTGGTAGGCTGGGAGGGAGTGGTAGTGTGTTGCTAGGTAGATGATTGGGCGGTAGATTTTTTCGAAGCAGAGGGCTCGGCGGCCCCAGAGGTAGAATTGGAGGCCTTTGTTTTCGGGAGAAGGGTCGGGGGAGGCTTGGGATAGTTGTTCGCGGCTTACTTCGAACCTGGAGGATTCGGAGGAGGAGTGGTTAGTATGTGAGAGTGTCCAACCGGGGAGCAAGCACCGGGGAGGTGGAGAGGTGTTTCCTGACGTATGGAAATGGGGTTAGATTGGGTAGACATACCAGAATTCAACGACTTGGACTGCATCGGCGGTTCTTTGGACTACGCCGCCGACATTGGTGATCCATTCATCTTCTCCACCGCGCCACATATCAATGAGGATGTCGTTGACGGTTCGGCGGTTGCATATAGCTCCGATATACAGGATCCAGCCCTTTTCTTCGTCTGATTCGCTGGTATTCGGTGGCTTGGGTGGACTGTCGTTGACGTCCTCCATCATCTTGTCATCCATCTTGTCCTCCGGGGAGGTCGAGTTAGTCTTGGACGGAAAAGGATCGGAGTAGCCCAGTTTTTCTAATCCACTACTCCACAGGGGAAGTTCACTCTGCATTTCGCTGTTGGATTCGATTCGGATTGGTTAATTGGATACTAGTATCAACAGGGAAGGAGTCTCCAAACTTACTGTTCTGCCTGAATACAAGACCAATATAACCGTGACTCGAGATTATGATAGTCCGCATCAGCGGTCCACTGTTTCCTGCACAAGGAGCGTAGACGGACTTCTAATCTGCAAGAGGCCTGTTGGAAGCAGAACCAAGCCTGCAATGGACGCATCGCATGTCTGTGATATTGCCCCGCCAGAATGAAACACGAGATATCGGTAGGCGAAGTATGTAACGAGCCGAAACGCTGTTTCGCGGCATGAAAGTATGCCTCCGCGAGTTCGATATTAACGTCTGACGGGGGTGGTCCGGGGAGACGATCTAGATCCTCGGGGATCTTGTCCAAGGGCACAAAATTAGAGACACAACAGCCTAGTGCACATGCAAGAAGCTGCAACCGGAAGAAAATGAGTCCAGATCCTGGTTAGTTTTTCAAAACTCTAAGCTCAATCCGTCTTAAGCATTTAGGTAGTTGTGCGCACCACTTGGCATGATTGTCCGTCCCATCCTAGTCCCTGCACGGTGACCTCCTTCGCATAGCGTGCCAGCTTGTCTCTATCCACAACGGGGTTTCGGCGGTGAATATATCGAATGTATTTCGAACACAAATCCGGGATATCATCCAATGACGGACCGATTCCAACTTGTCGGGGCGGAGCAATACCAGACTGTGGCTGACTGTCTAGCGAATCGAGGAGAAAGGAGCGGATATGTTTCTCAGCATCGGTAATAACCTTATTGAAAATGGGCCACCGGAGCATATACTCGGCAGAATTGGCCGCGTACAGCGTCAAGGGGTCATGGTCGTCCGCGCGATCCCCAATACCCTCAATCCGGGAACTAGTCGCTCGTTGATTGTTGCTCCCCGAAAGAAGATCGTCTCGGGGACTATGATTGCATTGTGTACTCGGCTCAAAGAAGGAACCCCTTAGCGATCGGCTTGAGGAGATAGTGGATCCGCCATCTCGTTTGATTTCCTCTAGTAGAGAAGTGATCTGGCCTAGTCGGGAGAGGATCTCATTGTTGGTCGAATCAAAACCCGCCCTTCAAGGAATGCGGCGATCGGTTTAGCTGCTAAGGCCTCGAGGCCAAAAAGGGAAAAAGAAATAGCCATACACAAAAACTTACTGGACAGGATGCGGCGACGTCTCGGGATAGATGCATTCGACCCCCTGAACGGCACAGTAGCTACAGATGGGTCTGGTATTGTCGCACCGGGTCTTGCGCAAGCGGCATGTTTGACAAGCCGTGGGGGCTCGTGTCCGACTCTCGCGCTTCCTGGTGAGTCTGGACTCGGCGATGTCCATGATACCGTCGTAACGAGATCAATAGTTTTCCCTGTTCAGGAAGTGCAAGATGTGATCATGCAAGAAAGTATCGGGGAGCTTCGGGGAGCCCGGGGGGAGATGTTTTGAGTTGTTTCGACAGAAGCAAGTGTGACCCATGGACGGCGAGGCGTACTTAGGGGAGAAGATTAACCCTACCGACAAGGCCCTAGACTGGAAACAAAGAAACTGAGCCGTTGATTTCCAGCTGGACACGGGCTTGTGGTGGGTTGACAGTTGTGGCGTGGCCGGATGAGGTGTGGAGGTCGACTCGAACAAAGAAACGGAGGCTATGATGCTGATGACCCACGCTTCGGACCTGCAACGACCATGGCCCGAGCAGGGATCTGATTCTTTTTGATTGGAGCGAGCTGGGGTTCCTTGATCGCTGTTGGCCAGATTCCTGTTGGGCGTGCTCTCCTCGGACAGGCGCCTAAGCACACACAGTGAACTCGAATGATGCAGCATGGGCCACTGTTGGTGCTGCACGAATCCGGAAACGCAGTGTGGTTCTTTACCGAGTCACTTGTCATTGGAGAGGGTTCCAGTCCTTCAAACTTTTGTTAGCTAGGTATAGTTTGCAGGAGCAGACCAACTGTCTTCAAAGGATTCGACCGAGCGGTTGGGTCAAATCCTCCGTCATGGGGACATCCCGGACTTTGGAGAACCCAATAGAGGGGCCGTGGAAGGGGTACAAGTGGGATGTACACCGGACTAAACCTGGAGGAACTGGCGGATTGGAAATTCGAGACTTGCATCCCCGAACAAAAGTACGACGCGAAGAAGTCGGTTCCTAACCCACGAAGACATCAAGACCTACAAGAGCACATGACCACGGCCTGTAGTCTACATTCTGCATTCTACATTCTACGTCCTTCAGGTTTTTCAATTGTAAAGAGAAAGAGAATTCGTCTTTTCCATATCGTCACTATCGCTAACTTTGCAGAAAACAGCCGCCAATATGGGTGCTAGTGGGTGATGTACATGTACAGAAATGGGGGTCTGCCTCAGCAGCAAGAGAGAAGGACAGACAGCCGGGCAGATGGTAGAAACAAGTCCCTTCAAAAACGCCAGAAAACAATGCTGATGCAAGAAGCAAGTGGGTAACGGCAAGAAGAGATCACCACTACCGGACTCTCTTCTTGCCTTTGGTGAGCTGAGGCGCTTCGCACAGCTCAGTCCATGCATCCTCGAAGCCAGTCTTCCGCGCGCCAATCTGTCCCTCGTAGAAGTTGAGTTTGCGGACAACTTCCATGGCACCAGTTCCCAGACCCATCGTCTTGCCCATGATAATACATTCCGAAACACCCTCGATGAGATCAGTGCGGCCAGCACCGCCGGCGTCGAAGAGGTGATCGGCAGTCTTCTCGAACGACGCCAGCTGGAGAACAGAGTCACGCATCTTGGCCAGACCGAAACGAGTGATACCCAGTACTTCACCCTTGTAGGTCATCACGTCGGCGAGGAGCTGCATGTGACGAGGATCAATGTCCATGTCCTTCATGACCTCACTAATTTCAGTAATGATTGTGCTTCGTGCGGCCTCGATACCAAGAACCTCGCGAGCTTCCATGACGTTGTTGGTCGTGGTGTGCAGACCATCCACACCAGCAGTAGTCATACAATCCCTCAAACCGTAGCCTTCCACTAGAAGGGTGTTGGTAGTTCCCTTCTCATCAGTTCGGATGATGGCACGGGCAGCCTGTGGGTGACCCATGATCTGGATGTTGGGCATCATGCGCTTCAGATGCTTGAGACGCAAGAAGGGATCGGCACTGGTAGCACCAATCTCGGTCTTCGACAGGCCTGCCTTGCTAGCCGGATCAAGGTCAATCAGGAGGGTGATGGAGTTGCGGGTGGTCCGGAACTTAAGGTCGTCACCCTTGAATCGCTTGTGGCTCTTGACGGCGGCAAGAATTTGGGGCATGGTAATTTCAAGTTGCAGATCGTCAATTGTCTTCTGGTTGATCCTGGCAGTAATGTAGGCCTCGTTGCCCGTCCAAACTTCTGTGATCGAGTGAATCACATCGCGAAGGTACGTCTTCTCAATCCGACCCTTCACAATGCGAGCCGAAGCAATTTGATCCTTGGTAACCAGCTGGCATTCAATAACCGGAGTACTGATCTCCTTGGAGGCATTGATAATTTCCTTGATACGAGGTACACCCTGTGTGATACTCATGCCGGCAACACCAGCGAAATGGAAAGTTTTCAGGGTCATCTGAGTACCGGGTTCACCAATCGACTGGGCACCGACAGCACCGACGGCATGGCCGGGTTCGACTTGGGCTTTCCTGTACTTCAACAGACATGCGGCGATGAAAGCTCGGAGAGTGGTCTCGGTCAACTTGCCGGTATGATCCAAGCCCTTTCGGCTTCTGGCATCGGAGGGATCATAGTCGCCACCATGAGCGATCAGCTTCTCGGCCTTATCCTGGACGTAGTGCTCAATAGAATCGAGGAAATCACGGGCACTCTCAAACTGGTCAACACCATGATCGCTACGATCCATGTATCCCAGTTGATTGCCCATCAGATCAAAGCGATTGAGCTTGGCACGCTCCTTCTCAAGCATCTCCGCGCAGACTTCCATGATTTCTTGCGGCAACAAACTTGGCTCGTCATTGTTGTAGGTAGTCGACTCGGAGTGAATGAAGGTTCGGTCGAAGTGGACTGGCTTGGCTTTACCCTCCATATCCACGGGATCCAGCTTGTCGTCACCGTACTGGAACTGCACAATGGCAGCCGACGAATTCCGGACTGTGTCATCGTATCTCGTAGACAAATCCTCAAGCGACTTCATCAACCGACGAGACATGTAACCAGTTTCGGCAGTCTTGACCGCAGTATCGACCAGACCTTCACGACCGGACATGGCGTGGAAAATGAACTCTGTAGGCAGAAGACCAGAGAAGAAACTGTTCCGAACGAAACCCTTGGACGGAGGTTGGCGCGCGTTCTTCGGGAAATGAGGCAGCGTTCGATCCTGGAAACCATCCTGGACACGCGAACCACCGATAATTTGCTGACCCACGAGTGCAACCATCTGGGACACGTTGATGCTGGAACCCTTGGAACCGGATGTAGCCATGATCAGGGGCGAGTTGTACTTGCTGAGCTGGGCAATACACTCGTCACCAGCTTGCTGACGGACCTTACTGAGAATACCAGACAGTTGGTTCTCCATTGTCTGCAATTCGTCGCAGCCGGGGTACTTCTCCAGGGTACCAGCCTTGTATTGGGCAATAACCTCGTCACAAGCAGCATAAGCCGTTTCCACCAGATCATTCTTAGACTGGACCAGTCGGGCGCTGGGGTAAACATCACCGATACCGATAGAAAAGCCGATGTTGGTGAACCAGCGGGCCGACAGCTTCGACAGACGATTCATGCCTTCAGCGGCAGCTGGTGGGCCATAATCACGAAGCATAATGTAGAACACATTGTCTTTTTTTCCAGAACCAATAGTGGATTTGTCCATGACACCACACATGACTTCTGAGTTACGAATCACCAGCCAGCCATCATTCGGATCCAGGTCCTTTGGCCGACCATCCTTGGGTTGCTTGAATTCACGGCAAGCAGCATCCAAGTTGACAAGCACAGGATCTTCCTTGTTAGGATGCATCAGAATGTTGAAGACCTGTTTACCGGTCCAGAGCATCTGGGGCTTGAGAACGGAGGGAGGCGGGAGGTCGAATTTCGTTTCATGACCCAGCATGTAGAGACAGATTTGGGTGAATGATCGACGATCGAAGAAGTTGTCTTTGCTGCTCAGCAGATAGGCAGCACTGATGAAATCCTGAATGGCAGAAATGATGGGCTCGCCGTTCTTGGGAGTTGCCAAGTTGTTCTTGACACCCATCAGTTCCATAGCTTCGGCTCGAGCCTCTTCGGTCTGAGGGACGTGCAGATTCATCTCGTCTCCATCGAAGTCAGCGTTGTAAGGGTTACAGACACACTCGTTCAATCGGAAAGTTCGATGCGGCCGGACTCTGGCGAAATGAGAAAGAATACTGAGCTTGTGCAGCGAGGGCTGTCGATTGAAGAGAACAATATCACCGTCCTCGATATGACGCTCGACTGTGTCACCTTCCTGAAGTTCATTGGCAACATGCTTAAGGTTACCATACTTCAGCATCATCTTGAAGGTTGAATCCTTCTTCATAAGATAATTGGCTCCGGGCCACTTCTTGGATCCATTCAACACACGCGCTTGGAGCTTCTCCTTGTTGTAACGAGTCACAACCTCGGGGTATGTCATGTTCTTGGCCACGAGTTCGGGGACGGCAACTTCGTCGACTCGCAGGTTAGGATCTGGCGAAATGACTGTACGACCGGAGAAGTCGACACGTTTTCCTGACAGATTACCACGGAATCGACCTTGCTTTCCCTTGAGTCGTTGCACAAAACCACGGATAGGCTTGCCAAGATCAGCCTTGTTCAGGCCGGGGACGTCACTGTTGATGTAGACTGCGATTTGCAATTGCATGTAGTCCCAGCATTCCATGATGGTCTGCACCGGAGCGCCTTTCAGCAGAGCGTTCTTCAAATTGATGTTCGACTGCACAATATCTCCAAGCTTGGCTGTGAGGTCATCTTCTGTCGAGGCACCTTCTTGGCCCACAGACGGTCGAATACAGACCGGGGGAGCCGGGATGAATTGCCAGAGGAACATCTCCGGTCGGGCCTCCTTCGGATCCAAGCCCAAGAGTTCACAATCGGTGTTGGAGATTCTCTTGAAAAGCTTCAACACTCGCAGAGCATTCATATCATCCTGCGCTTTCTTGAAATGTTTTTCGATCTCCGAGTTGGCGTTTCGCGCTTCGGCGAAGGACTCATCAAAGATGGTTTTGCTGATCGGAGGCTGCTTCTTGACAGAGGTGGAAGAGTTGAATGCGCGGAACTTGTCGTGGGTGATCTTCAAAGCACTCGAACCGGCCTTCTTCACGACACCGTTGATTGCCTGGCAGTGTTCGCATTGTCGAGTCTTCCGGCAACGTTCATTGATACGCTTCGCGATTTGCATTCGTCGTAGGTTATCCAAACCCGGGCGGCGCATCTCGCGCAGGAAGGCACGGCGCTCTGTCTCGGGGAGCAGGATGCGAGAACATTCCTTGCAAATTTCTTGGAGGATTCCAATTACGCGCTTGAAGTAACCGACGTGGAAGGCAGGCAAGACGAGCCTGACGTGACCGAAATGACCGTTACATTCTTTCAACATGTGTCCACAGGTCTTGCACTGTGCCGTCTTGTTGGAAATGCCCATGCGCGCATCAAGCGGACCATTAGAGACAACCGCTCGGTCATGGTCGAGATCGAAGAACTTGCGATCAGAAACTTCGACCACAGCTTGACTGACAATATCATCGTTGGTCCTGGAAGAGAAAAAGGAAAATCCATGGATTAGCGACCGGTCTCACGCGAAATCACCACAGCTTGGACCTCAAGCCGAGAATAAAAGTGGGCCCACATACAAAACACCGAATTTCAGTTCTTTGATCACTTTAGGAACACGGTCAATGACCTGGGCCTTGCCCAGGTCGATCTGAGAGCTCTCTGGGGGCTGCATTGCGCCGTGGTCAAGGGTAGGACATGGCAGGGTGACTCAAAGCTGACTTGATCGTCGCAGGCGGGTGTCAGCCGCGATCGACGGGAATCAGCGAGGGACAGATAGTCAAGTTCCACGGAGTAGTGACCGAGGATGGGCTAAGAATGGAAATATCCGGTAAGATACGGAGGAAAAGCGATGAGGAGCAGAAAATGGCGCCGGCCGGAATGGAAAGAAGAAAGCAACCGCGGCGGGGTTGGCCACGAACTTTTTTTCTGCCGCTGAAGCTCCCACCGCCTGGAAGCACGGATCAAGCACTCCGTCAGCCAATCAGATCAATGGAAAGTAGTAGTTATGCCCTTGCATACTTCCTATGACATTCTTTAGTCTAGAATATCAATGTAGCCAACATCCCGTAGCATGTTGAGCAGATTCGAAGTAGCTCTTTAAACTGAGGATTGGCATGATTCCGAGAACAACACATGTATGTACTATGTACTTCTTATCAGACCATGCATGGTCCCTTCCAGTTCCACCATATGCAACACTTCTAGCTGTCCTGCCTATGTCCAACCATATCTATACTGAAGGAAGATCAGACACGATTTCATACCAAATCCCTGTAGTATTGTATGAAGAGTTGATATTTGTATATACATCCTCAAACCCCAACCCCAAAGCTATGGACTCCCAAGTTAAAACTGATTCAACCTCGAAAACCCACCCTCAGGAGGCTGCAGCCAATTCCTCTTATCATACTCCCACCCATCAGCGCCTTCAATCACATGGAAAGTATACGCATACCGACTCCTGGGGCTAGTATTCTTCTCACTCTTATGCAGCACATTCCCATGAATCAAAACCAGCGACCCAGCCTTAACAGTCAAGATCTCCAGATCCTCATCAGACGGCTCCTCAACCTTCTCCTCCTCCATACCCTTCGGCAACGAAGGCCCATCATTCTCAACAAACTCCGTCCCCTTATCATCAGCCCTCCTCACAAACCGGCGGGCGATGTGTCCGCCCTTCCGACCCTTATGAGAGCCCTTCCACATGCCCAGCGTTGCATTGCCAGGTCCCGAGTCCTGCAGGGCATACCACCACCCAACAGCTGAGGGCGGATTCGTGTATAGGAATTCCGAGTCGCGGTGCGATGGGACGGCGCCGCCGATGGAGGGCTGCTTGCAGATGACCATGCTCTGGAGGACGCGCGGGTCTACGAACCCGAGAGATTTGGCCACGGCGGCGTTCTGCTCGTTCAGAGAGATCGCCTTGAATGGAGGCGAGAGCGTGTGCAGAGAGTGTCCGATCTTGTTGACCGCCAGGTGCTTGGCCTTGATCAGTGCGGGGCGGCCTGTGAGCGGATCATCCTCGGTGGTGAATGCGTCCGGCTCGAAGAAGAACCGGATCTTGTCGCCAGAATTCAAGAAATAGTCATCGCCCACATGTTCGGCCTGGTCATCGTCACCGGTGGTGAACTGCGTGAGTGGGTGCGAGTCCAGCGAGAAGTCGTTGAGCAGAGTGTTGGTCTCGGCCAAGAGAGATTCGATCTCAGTTGGGCTCAGGTAGTCAGGGATGACTAGGTAGCCGTTCTCGTGGAACGAGGCTACTTGCGATTCAGTTAGGCCGGCCATGATTGTGGTGGGAAAGAGAGAAGAGGGAACAAGAATTGGAGAAGTCGAGTTGAAAGGCGGGGGGAATGTTGATAAGCGATATCGATCCTGCCGAGATTAGGTTGGATCGGCTATCAGAGGCGTATGGATCCCATTGCTACGCTGCGATAAGAGAGATCAGTGGACATTAAGCGAAATGCTGACGCGTCTATTTTTGCTCTCCTGAATTAGGAAAATCTAAGATCTGAGGGAAAGTGATACAGCACGAGAGGCAAGCAAAAGTCAAAGTAGGTATCATTCGTCTTCGTTGTACAGAGCAGATACGAGATGAACAGTGCCCGGCCATATCCAAAAAAACGCCGCCATGCCGGATATCCGAAAGAGAAAAACAAAGCAATTAAATACGCAATTTGAATCATAACCATAAGTTCTGGTGTAAAATCGAAGGAGGCCACCCAGACAATACATAACCATACATAAAATCATCATATGCAAAATCCAAGGTTGTTTTTTTGGCCGGTTCTCATCAGCTGGCATAGCCCATGGTAACCGATGGTCGGGGAGGCGCATATTTGCGCACGGCTCGGCTCGGGCTGCATGCCACAGATCCAATGTCGATGGTCTTGAGCTCCCGACTCAGGGCGTCCATGCCTGGGTTGCCAGTGCTGACATGACTACCGGCAACGGGGTATCCTGGAGATCCGTGGGCAATTGGCACCTTCGATGGGATGGGGGGACCGGTGTTATAATCGTACAGCGGGGAACGAGAGCCTGGAGAAGGAGACACAGAGCCACGCGAGGAGCGCGGACGGTCTGCTGAGGTTGGGGTGCTGTAGCCCCGACTATGAGAGTAGCTGCCGTAACTCTCGTGGCCCCGGTCCGCGCGAGGCGGGGTTCGTTCCACAGGCTCACGAGTGTGAACGTGGGTTGGCGTGTACTTTTTGCTCGGGCGATCAGTCTCAGTCGTTGTGCGGAATCCCACTCGAGGTGGACCGGCTGGGCGAGAAGTGTCGTTGCCACGAGACGTAGGTCGTGGGGAGTGTTTGAAGCGGATAATCACTTCAGGCTTGCGACTCTTCCTCTCCGGCTCGGGTGCCCAAGTATCTGTGGGCAGGTGATCAGACGGGTCAATCTCACGGCCATCATCACCGATGATGGGCTGATCGGGGTCTCGGATAGGCTCGACCTCCGCGCGCACCGTTGCATCTCGAGCTTGAGAGAGAGACTCGTAAGCTGGCGATGGTTCCCTGCTGGTTACCGACCGAGACGAACGTGGATTGAATGAATCGTAAGAGTCGGGGGAGAATGGAATGGAAGAGCCTCTAGATGTCGAGGGTCGTGGGCTGACGGACTTGCGAGTGATCATGCGCGTATCCGGGCTCACAGAACCACCTCTGCTTCGGATGGAGCTTCGGTCATCCATAGGCTGCGGAGACGTTCGGAGGGGGTAGATCGGGGCCTCATATGGCATAGGGATTGGCACGGGTGCTTGCGAAGGCTTAGAGACCGGGACCATGGCCGAGCTGAGAGATGTCGACAATGGTTGAGGAATCATCATCTCATCCTCCATGTGACTGGTACTGCCCTTGCGGCTAGTTCGTCCCTCAAACACCCGATCATGTTCTTCACTTTCGTAACCAGCCACCAAACTCGCTGGCACAGACGGGGATGGATTACTCGCGTACCCAGGGCTCGTATACCCAGGGCCTGCGTGTTTATGGCTGTATGGTGTGTAAGGCGAGGGCGGTTGGCTGGGCATTTTCACTGGTGATGGTGGCTGGGCCATGCGAGACCTATGAACGGGCGGTGGAGGAGGTGGACCATCCTCGTTCTCATCCTCCACGCGCGGCTGCATCATGGCGTATTCCGGATGATACGGATCAGCTCGAGGAGCCGGTAGGGCTTTCATGGTGCGTGGTTGATATCGGAAATCATCCCCTGGACCGGAGGAAGAACTTGGGCGTGAATACTGCAGGGGAGCGGGTTCGTCACCATGACCAGGTGCACGTGGTGAGAATGTCGAAGCATGACCAAACGTCATGGGGTTTGCACTATATTGAGGAGAGACTACCGAGCTGTACGCGTCGTGTGGCTGGGGAGCTCTGTCGTACAGTGGCCTCCCATGTGGATCGGTCTCAAATGGCGGCTCAGAGGTTGAACGATAGTCCCGAGGCTGATCATAGTCGACATGACTGCGCATCGTAGGAACAGGGCGGATGTCATATTGAGGTTGAGGGATTTCGTTAGAATATGTCGTTTCGTGGGCATTTCGTCTCATCGTGCCAGCAGGTGGGAGGGCTGGAACGGGAGCGGGAGCGGGAGCGGCAGCAGGAGCTGGGTTATCCCACTCGCTCTGATATGCATCAGGAGCATCATATGCCCCTCGAGTCTTTGTACTCGGGGCGGGTGCATTGTAAGATTGGTTGTAAGATGGATTGTCATAGGAAGGCTCGGATTGATTTGACGGGTAAGGGAGGGCATCAGCATTCGTGGTTGGGGCGGGTGCGGGCATGGTATGGGCATGATCACGCATGGCCGGTCGTGACGGCTGGGGATGTTGCAGCGGCGGCGGAGGAGCCGAGTGAGTCTGCTCTAGAATAGAGGGCCTTGGAGGAGGGGGTGCAACTCCAGATGGATCGGTAGGTAGAGGCCGTCTCTTGACTTTCTCCAATGACCGTGGGCCAGACAAGCCCGAGGTTGATGGGCCAGTGACAGCCGTCTTGCCTTGAACCCTCTCTGCTGCTTCTTTCCGCTTCACGATGATCGCCTCGTCTTGTTGGCGGGTATCGTAGTAGGTCATCTCGATCCGAACATCACCAGCATATTTGCCTCGGCACTGTAGTGGATGCCAGTGGTCGTTCTGGCTTCCTCCCGGGATGATCAAGTTCAGCAGATCAACCCAGGTCTCTCCAATCAAGTCTGTCTTTTTATCATCGTTGAAGATTGACACTTTTAGTTTGAAGTAATCTGGTGACTCGTGTACTGTGAAACGGAGCTCGTGATCCCTAGATATTCCACCATGTTAACGCTAGGCCTCGAGGGGCATTGTTTTGTTGTATCAACGTACCATCTGGGAGTTTGTCCACCACGTAGGTCGGTAGGGGTCTTCTTTGCTTCTTTGCCTAGCCGTGCGGCACAATATGGGTTTTGCTTGCCCATGGTTTTGCGATTGGGCAGGTTTTTGGCACGATCAATGATGGCGACCAGGGTGCCAATGGGGGGCCCATCAACAGACATGTCGGCGAAGATGCCTGCCGCATGGTTGATCTTGGTGAGCTTGGACATGGTGGTTGAAGGAGCGATTGCTCAGAAGCTCGCTATATCAACCAGATGTAAATCAAGCTCAGTGGCCAGAGAGTGAAAGAGGGCAAACCAGCATTGAAGATATCTGCGAAGAAGAGAAGACTGAGGAGGGGGAAAAGATAAACGCCCACCTTCTGGAATGTCAAGGTCTGTATTGAGGGGGCTGGGGGATCCACGCTATGACTGATCTGATTGGACAGAACCCCTGATTCAGCCTTGTTCAGACGTCTCGACCACGGTGGATCTGGGCGATATGACAGTACATGACAGCACATGACAATACACCGATACAGGATTTATCGATAAACAAGCCCGTGAAGACTCCAGTGACTATGAACTGTGCGCCTCACAACTACGTCAGCCCTATTGGCAACTTATTCCACTTTTCAAACTATACACATGTTTTCCAGCCTCGCTCGGCACATGAAGCCCAACATGCAAGATAGATTACAGTGTCTCCATTTCATTCCACTTCCTCACTCATTTCACCCAACCCCAGCCAGAAATCAAGAATGGGGTGGATCGGCGGCGTCAGCTTCGCGCAGATTCCCCAGCCACCACAACCACCGTGACCACCGCCCAGTGGACAAAGGGGGCATCCCACCCCGCCAGGAGGTGCAACGATTGGCGACTGGTCCAGAGTCGTGATCGTCATCCTTCGATAGCGTTGTTTGTGAATCCGGTTTCATTTGATCTGCTACGCAGCTGTCAGGCACAGCTCTCCACCATGTAAGGTTGACAAGATAGTTGAAAGTAAATATTGGCATTGCGACGAGCAAAACACACCGCTTACTCCCCACTTGGAGTCAAGTCAACGAGTCCTAAGGCAGGCAATTCGAATATGTATTCTTTCTATCAATAATATTGTTGACCTCCTCCCTTCATAGTGAGACAGATCTCGGATGTACGACTCTCCCTGCTTCCGATGTCAAACACATTGACTGTTGCCTGCATCACTGCCCCGATGGGGCAACGCCGAGACTTCCGCTCACACAGCGCGTCGGGCCATTTCTATTATTAAAAGACATATCGGGATGAAGAACCCGGGAGCCTGCAAGAAATGCGATACACCACAACTGATGTTTGTAGCCATATATAGATCGAGCTCGAGGAAGATGTTGGTTATCATTTCATCAGTTACTCCGTAGAAGTAGCGTCAAAAAGAAGCTGTTGTTGTTCCAGGTGGAGTGGTTGATACTGGTATCTAGCCAATTTTGAAACTGAAACTTTATCTGCGAGCTGTTAATATTTCAACAATGATACAACTCCTGCAGACAGTGTAGGCACAGCATGCAGCTGTCCACTATGAATGCACCCCGCCGAATCGAGATGATGCGGGATGGATGAGTGCCTTGTTGCCTTGTGGTCTTGCAGCCTGAGCAGTTGACAATGTCCCCGACCATTTCTGCCTCAGGCCACAACACCTCTCGCCGCCATTCCCAATCAGGGCGAAACTTTTTTGATCGGCAGAAAAAAAGATCCTCCAGCCATCACGATCAGACACCTCTGCGCGCCACGAGGTTCTGTCTCGGCCTTTTCTATTCTATTCATTGAGTCTTACGCCTTCTTTCAGCGCTTGACATAATACCCAACACATCACCATGGCGGCGCCCGTCCTGCCTTTGCAGCAGGTGAAACTCGCCTCGCTGCCCTCAACCCGCCTTACTCCAGAGCAGCAATATTGGCGCACCTTTAAGAACCCTCTGTTGATTCCTTCGCCGGCCAATGGCCCCGTTAATCTCATCAGCCAACCTTCCGCCCCGTCTTCCTCCGCCGCATTCCCTTCTCTGACACAACCTCCGGACGTTTTCACGGTGACCACTGGTGCGCGAGTACAAATCTACTCGATTCGCACACGCAAGCTTCTGCGGACGATTACTCGGTTCGACGACACAGTTCGCGGCACAGATGTCCGTCCCGATGGTCGTATCTTTGTGGCGGGTGATGATACGGGTAAATTGCAGGTCTTCGATGTGAACTCGCGTGCCATCTTGAAGACATGGACGGATCACAAGCAGCCGGTGTGGGTGAGCAAGTTCTCGCCCAGCGACCCGACAGCGCTCCTGTCGGCCAGTGACGACCGTACCGTTCGGCTGTGGGATTTGTCTTCAGACTCGAGTGCGCGGACATTTGTCGGTCACACCGACTACGTGCGAAGCGGTTCTTTCATGCCGGGCTCGATGTCTTCCTCTGGATTGCTGGTTTCTGGTTCCTACGATCGTACAGTTCGTATTTGGGACCCGCGTGTTGAAGGCCGTGCGGCTATGACGTTCAAGATGGCCGCTCCTCTTGAGACTGTGCTGCCCATGCCGGCGGGTACCACGGTTCTGGCTGCTGCCGACAACAAGATCGGCGTGCTGGATATCGTTGCTGGAAAGCCGCTACACATTATTCAGAGCCACCAGAAGACGGTCACGTCTCTCGCATTGGCATCGAACGGAGAGCGCCTCATCAGTGGTGCGCTGGATGGCCACATGAAGGTCTTTGAAACGACCGGGTGGAACCCCGTCTCCGGAACCAAGTACCCGTCTCCTATTTTGTCGCTCAAGGTCATCACCTCTGGTATGGCGTACGAGGATAGGCACATTGCTGTGGGTATGCAGTCGGGTCTTCTCTCGATCAAGACCCGGCTGTCTGGCCAACAAAAGGTCAAGGAGCGTGAACGCCAAAAGGAGATGCAAGCTCTTCTGGAGGGCAAGTTGGAGGAGCACGACCGGCAAGTCGCCAAGAAGCAGAAGCAGCGCGGCTCCGGCTGGGAAAAGCGCCTTCGTGGGCGTGACTTTATCGGCGAGGGAGTGGATATCGTGATTGAAGGCCAGGATCGCAAGAAACGGAAGAAGGAGCAGCCATGGGAGAATGATCTTCGCAAGGGACGCTACTCCGTTGCGCTCGACCAAGTCCTCTCCTCTACCGACAAGACCGCCCAACTCACTCTCTTCACAGCCCTCCGTCACCGCTCGGCTCTCCGTTCCTCGCTCAAGGACCGTGATGAAGTCACTCTGCAGCCCGTTCTGCACTGGATCTACAAACACATCCGCGAACCCCGTCTAGTAGATCTGTGCGTCGAGGTTGCCATGAATGTCCTCGACATCTACTCGGGCAATCTGGGCCAGTCTGCCCAGATTGACAAGCAGGTGGAGCGTCTGCATAAACGAGTGCGCGATGAAGTCGAGATGGCCCAGCATGCATGCCAAACGAAAGGCATGCTGGATATGCTGAAGGTCAATTGAGCGAGGACCATAGCTCTTATGTGAAGCTGGCTTGGAGTTCAATATTTGGGCAGGTGTCTTTTTCTGGGACTTGGATTTTCTTTTCAGTCGGTGTATATGGCGGGCCATTGAGCATTCTGTATATTGCATAGAAAATAAAAGTCGACCATCTTCCACATTTCACTATATCTTGGGGTGTACTATATGATTGATAATCTAGAGTAAACTGCCTAAATTTCAAGAGGACCATTGGCCGTACATTCATGTTGTTCCATACAGCATATACTCGTATCATATAGACACTTGCTCTAGATAGTACATGTCTTTGAAGTAGCGGTCTAGATAAAAAGCGACCTGTATTACAGTCGAATACTAAGATAATTTACTGCTAATTATCTGAATGATACTAACAACTCTGCAACTCTTCTAGATCATCTAATCGAGTTGGTGAGGCAAACGTGCACGGGACACTTCTTTGTACTTTGTAAGCCGAGTTTATCCAAACGTCGATCTCAGCCACCACGTCAGGTCCCCCCAATCCGTGATCGGCCAGTTCACCTTTTCTTTTTCTGTCTTTCCCCCCCACGACTGGAGATTTTCGGACTGGACATCTTTCTCCCCGCTCAAGAGATCTGAAAAAGTCAAGTTCAAATCACCTCCAGCAGAATTCTCGACATCTTCAGCAGGACATACTCTTCCTCATAACATCTCCCTCGGTTAACCCTTGGCAACGTGCTCAACCCTCCACCCCCTCCATCCGCCCCGCCCCTCGACCATCTGAGCAGCAAAATCAACTGTTCAGCTCCACCTTCGGCTTTATTGTGGGGAGGGTCGAGACCGACTGATTGGTGATGCTCTAAGAGAAGGGGAAAAGGGCAGAAAAAAAAGAACTAAGAAGAGCCAACGGGCAGTAGTAGTCAGCAAGCCCGCTCCTCCGCTTGGGACGACCCAGAAAATCAATCACGTCACGCTTGTCACGCTGTCCTTTCATCATGGCCGCCGCCCTCGACGAGGAAGATCTTTCGATCCCCCTCGCTCCCACCGACCGTGACCGTCCACGAGATCGAGAACGTGGTACATCCAAGGCTACCAGCTCCAACCCCTCCGCCATGGCAATGCCTCCGCCCTCGCGCCCGACCGGTCGCCCCGACCCCACGACACAGTCCCCGGCCACCATGCGAGACATGCAGCGCCTCGATCAGTATCAGACTGTCAAGATACTCGGTGAGGGATCGTTTGGAAAGGTCAAGCTTGCTATCCATCAGCCAAGTGGACGGCAAGTGGCCCTGAAGATCATCTCACGGCGCAAGCTGCTGTCTCGGGACATGGTTGGGCGCGTGGAGCGAGAGATTCAGTATCTGCAATTGCTACGACACCCTCACATCATTAAATTGTATGAGATAGTTTCCTTTTACCTCTCATTTTGTTAACCCCGTGGAGGAATTGATGACTCCCACCCCCCTTCTCCCCCGCTTATACAATTGCTGGTATGTACTGGTTGACTGACCGAGTTGCCCCGCCTCTCCCGCTAGATACACCGTGATCGCCACCAAAACCGACATTGTGATGGTCCTCGAGTACGCCGAACGCGAATTGTTTGATTACTTGGTTCGAAAGGGAAAATGTGGTGATGATGAGGCCCGCAAGTTCTTCCAGCAGATTATCTGCGCCGTCGAGTACTGTCATCGACACAAGATTGTCCACCGTGACCTGAAGCCCGAGAACCTGCTCATCGACAGCACGAAGAGTGTCAAGATTGCTGATTTCGGATTGAGTAACATTATGACGGACGGCAATTTCTTGAAGACTAGCTGTGGAAGTCCGAACTACGCTGCCCCCGAGGTGATCTCTGGAAAGCTCTATGCCGGTCCCGAGGTCGATGTTTGGAGTTGCGGTGTTATTCTCTACGTGCTTCTGGTGGGCCGCTTGCCCTTCGATGACGACTATATCCCCGCTCTCTTCAAAAAGATCGCTGCTGGAAACTTCCACATTCCCGGATACATCTCACCTGGGGCAGCCCGGCTCATTCGCGCCATGCTTCAGGTCCACCCGGTGCACAGAATTACCATCCCAGAGATCCGACAAGACCCGTGGTTCACCAAGAACCTCCCCAAGTACCTCGAGCCTCCGCCAGAAGAGTTTATTGCTACAGATGTGGATCTGAGTAAGATTGACCCTCGCAAGGTCGGCTCTGGAAAGCCGGTCCCTGTGCAGCATAAGATCCACCAAATCGCCGTGTCTAAGTTGGAACAAAGCATGGGATATGATCGGGAAGATATTGAAGATGCCCTACGTCACCCCGAACCTAGTGCGATCAAGGATGCCTTTTCGATTGTCGTTGAAAATGAAATGATGCAGACCAACTGTGAGTATTATTCTCGAAGGTTTCAACCCATATCGGGGCATCCTGGCTAACCTCATCTTCCTCATAGCTCCAACCGATGACAATATTTTGGCTCAGAGTGTATCGTCACCCTCTGCGAAAGCACCCGCACCAGCTCCTGCCCAAAGAGCCCCCGCAGCTCAGCCAGCCGCGGCACCTGCCGTTGAGCGAACCCCAAGTGTCTCACGCCGCTCACGACCAGAGGAAACCCAACAAGATGACACCGACGAATTTGAGCCACTGCGTCTTAGCCACGTCCGAATTCTGCCTACAAGTTTGCCCTACGTCCACGATCAGCTCATGGAGCAACGTGACCGAGAGCAGAGAGCTCGTCTCGAAGAGCGCCGACGGGAAGCAGCTCGTGCTGAGGAGGATCGCTCAGGATCTGAACGCAGAGAACTGACCCCGGAAGAGCAGGCCGCAACAGCTCGGGCATTGAAACCCCATTCCCGCAGTGTCGTCGATCTGGATAAGTTGAGATTTGAGCCGCCTATTGGCCACCCCATCACCCAACAGCCCAAGAGATCTCGCAAATGGCAGTTTGGTATTCGCTCCCGGAATCAACCATACGAGGCAATGCTGTACCTCTACCGTGCAATTGCTGCTCAAGGTGGAGTATGGGATATCCAGCCTGTTGAATCCGGCACAACCATTGGCCCCGATGCGACATCAGACAAACCCAAGCCTCTGCAAAGCAAATACCCCGAACTCCCATCGGACTACTACATTCCCAAGGATCCCTGGTTCATCCGCGCCCGCCTGCTGAAAGAAGGCGTCAAAGCCCCCGGAGCATCAACCAGTGTCTACAACAGCCGCAGCGACCTCGAAGAGCTCCGTCGGCGGTTCAACATTTCCGGGATCTCCGCCCCCGCCGAGGATAAGGACAAAGACATCAAATCCCCCACATCTGACAACGGCGGCGTATCCGCCCCCTCATCGGCCACGCAAAATACCGGCTTACCCAGTATTTCGCACGGAGTCTGGGTCTTTGTCGATATCCAGCTCTACCAGCTCGAGGAGAACAACTACATGGTCGACTTCAAGTGTGATGGTTACCAGAACGTTATTCGTGCCCATGGTGACACTGAGTGGCACCCGATCAGCAAGCGGTTCATGAACAAGGAGAAGGAGGTCACTAGCCCATACCCATTCCTTGATGTGGCATCGGACCTTGTGGCACAGCTGGCTGTGGCTAGCTAGATGCCGTCAATCTCACTCTATCTTTATGATCATGACATTTTCCATCATAGTCACCCCGTGTTTTACTGGGCTCTGTTGTTAATATCCTTGTTAATGTCTCTTGCTGGTGTGTGTTTGTGTGGAGTTGAGTATGATTGTGTACATGGACTTTTGATTCTGCATTTGGTGTGTCATTTTTCGAATCTTTCCATAAGCAAGCGTGTCTTTTCCTTTTCTCTTCTGTGAACCTTTTCACATTGGATGGAGTTTAGGTATTGCTCTACTATCTTACCTTCTTCAATATGAATTATGGTATTTTTGATCGGGATGTACACACACAAAACACAAACAACGTCTCTATTGGCAGTTTAAAATTCAGATTGCAGAATCGAACCCGTCTCCTCCAGAAAGGGAAAGACTTAATACTTACCTCAGAAGCATCCTCCCCTGAGTCGTCGCTACTACCGAAAGACCGGCAAAAACACAACATCAGGAAACTTGGCCTTCTTAGACTTCCCCGCTTGGTTATGCAGCGCTTCAATCACCTCCCGGACCTGATCAAAGGACATTGTCGTTCCGGCAAGTTTCTGTAGCCAGGTCGGTACTGGGAGCGGTCGAGGCCGCTTTAGACCTTGTCCTTCTTCTTCTCCTTCACCATCAGCCGCAGCCGCAGCCCTAGCGCTAGCTCTAGCACTAGCTCTGGCTTTGGCCTTAGCAGCAGCACCATGCAAGGAAGCTCCTGTAATACCATCAATACGAATCTGTTCCCTCATCCGCATCCACAAGACAAAATAAGATATCCCGCCCCACTTCTCCATCCTTTCCAACGTGGTAAGAATCAAATCGTACCTCGACAGGCTTTGGCTTGCCCTGGTGCGATGTTTCGGACAGTACGTGATCCAGACATCAAGAGGAATCGGTCCCTGGGCCGGATAGGGCTGTGCAAAGTAATACTTTGCCACGGCATAATGGGGGTTTCCCGCACAGCGGGGTTCGTCAGGATTTTGAAGGACACAAGTCCAGGATTGGTCCGCCTCATTGATGGTCGTGGTATTGTTGGGGGGTTGGTGCGAGGAGGTGCCGGCGTACTGCCCGTTAGGTGGAGGAGTGGGTTGTGACGAGGTAAGAATATCACCGAAAGTATCGTGGATCGAGGGCAAACGGGGGCGGAAACCTAGAGCTTGAATTGATGGCAGGCGAGGGCGGGTTTGGCTAGAAGGCCCGGCTTGCAATAGGGGTAGATTCACCGATTCTGGGAATTTGGGATCTGTAGCTTTGTGAACGTATTGAGACATATCGTTTGAACCTTGGTGATCCATGATATTTCTTGGAAAATCAAAGTGGAATTGTAAGTCACTGCTGGGAAACAAGGTGGACGTTGAATGCTCGAGGGATGAAAGTCGAACGCCTGGAGTTTTAGAATGAACCCGAGGCTGGATGATTGAGTTTGATAAGATTGATGATCGAACTGATGTTCTGGTTTGTGATGGATCTCGAGAGAAGATGAGGACGAGGACGAGGTATTTATCTCGGGGTGGCCGGCTTTGAATCGAATATTCTTTATTCAGTCGAGGTCGAAAAATAGAACAATACAAAAGATGATCCTTTGAGGACAATGATCTAGTCATTAAAAGCAACGCCTTTCAGTCTTTAGTGTTTTTAGTGCTGAAACCGGCCTTATGAATAAAAATAGGGATGCAGCAAAGAACCTCATCAATGAAAAAAGTAATCTGTTATGAATCTACCCCTTTGGATACAATATCCCTTGGTTTACGGTAGTTCCAAGAATAACCTTACTTGCACTAAAGCTTCCTTGAATACAACTCTCAAAGAATTCCATTGTAGAGGTTTGTCTCCCTGTCTGACAGCGAGTAATCTTGTACCAAGTCTTATGATGCGTAGAATAAATCTGCAATATTGGTAACGCTTCGTATGCTAAGGCCAGGAAGCTCCAGGTTGGCAAAATTTCACTTTATAGAGTTTAGGTATTGCTCTATTATCTTACATTCAATATAAATTATGATATTTTCGATCGGGATGCATTCAAACCAAAAATCTCTATTGATAGTTTAAACTTCAAATTGCAAAAATCCACCCCACTTCCTCCCAAAAAGAACCAAATACTGACCCCAAAAAATATCATCCCCTCAGTCGGCGCTATTACCGAAGAACCGGCAAGAACACAACATCTGGAGCCTTAGTTCTCATAGGCCTCCCCGTTTGCTTGTAAAGTGCATTAACCACCTCTCGAACTTCATCAAAGGACAATATCTTTCCGGCAAGCTTCTGTACCCAGGCCGGTACCGGCAATGGACCTTCCTTTTCTTCTCCATTATCAAAACGAAAGATTGGCTTCACGATTACGGTAAAATGAGAGATGCCGCCCCAATTTTCCATCCTTTGCAACGTGGTAAGAAATACTTCATACTTAGCGAGCTCCCTGGTCTGATGTTTCTGGCAGTACAAGACCCATGCCTCACGAGGAATCGGTCCCTTGGACGGATCGCGTTGTCCAAAGCATTTTATCACGGCGTACCGGGGTTGCCCTGTACAGCGGGGTTTTCTGGGTTTTTGATGGACACAGGTCCAGGATTGCTCAGGGGGAGGCTGAGGGGCCTGGTCGTTCGCTTCATTGATGGTAGTGGGGTTATTGTTGGGTGGTTGGTGCGAGGAGGTGCTGGCGCACTGACTAGGAAGATGAGTGGTATGTGGCGAGTGGAGGAGATGACCTAAAGTATCGTGAATCGATGGTAGGCGAGGGCAAGTTTGGATAGAAGATTGGATTGGTGGGAGAGTCACCGATTCCATGAAGTTGGGCTCTGTAGCGTATTGAGACATATCTTTTGAACCTTATTGATTCATGATTTTGGTAAGAGTGATAATGGAACTTATGTTCTGGTCTGTGATGGATCTCGAGAGTAGACGAGGACGAGGTATTTATCTCGAGTTTGCCTATTCTTGTTCCGTAGAAGTCCAAAATTAGAACAACAAAGAGGCCCGTCCTGTGGGGACAAGGATATAGTCGATAAAAGGAGTGCGTTTCAATCTTATTTTTTTCTAGTACTGAAATGAGCATATTGTGTAAAAATGGCATAGCACCCATAATTATTTGCAAAGAGCTTTAATAATACTAGAAAGATTCGTTGTGAAACTGTAACCCCTATGGCCACAATGTGTCTTGGTCTACGGTAGTGTTAAAGATACACTTGCTAGCGCTCAAGTTTCTTTTGAATACAATTCTCAAAGAAGTTCCATCGTAGAGATTTTTCTCCAATCTTGTAGGTTCTATGATGCTTAGATTAATTCTGCAAAACTCGCAGCGCTTCGTATGCCGGGGCCCTGAAGCTACGAGTTGGCAAGATTCCTCTTTGGCACTCTCGAGGGGTCAACCAACCAACCTTGGAAGTCCCCGAGGGTCTCGTAAATCGATTGTAAGTGCAAGTATTACAAGATTAGTCGTATGAGACCTCAAAAGAATATCAACAAGGGGCCTGTCTTTGTCCAAGTAGAATTTGAGGATGAGGCCCACACTGGTGCAATCCCAGGCTCGTGCTATTGTCTTGTCGGGTGCTGCCATGCAACAGGTGCGCTTTAAATTCCTTTCTGACTACAAGTCTACTTCTAAACATATGTCCGTTAATTTAGTTCAACTTGATTACAATAAACGGTGGAATAAATTTGAGATCGTTAATGAAGCCTTTTCATTCATAGAGACCTAGACATAATGGTGATCGAAAAACCAACCCATTCCTTTAAGACCGAGAATCGTTTCCCATCTCACCACAATATGTTCAGCTGACCTAAATTGAAAGAGTAAAGAAAACATACCAAAATCAATGATATCAACTAACCTGGAGTTGATGAAGCGCACTAATCGCATCATCCATAGCCTGTGCAACCTCACAAGTAAATGTACGCTTGCTCCTAAGCTCACTGATTGCATAGGACATCATACCCATGACGTCGTTGCACTTGAGATAAAAGTAACAGCCCCCCAGCCCAGAGGACTGATACATCGCAATGTCGTGAATCGTGTGTTCCAGAATCGATGCCATTGCCTCTGATGGCATGTAAAGGGTACCGTTTACCCATGATGTTAGAGTGCCGATGAGCTCGTGTTGTAGTTCGAGGAATCGTTCACGAGGTTGCATGATGGAGGAGGATTGGAGGAGGAATGCTGATGGGGGAGGACTGAATGGTTAGAGGTTTTGATTAGGTTTGACAAAGGCAAGTAGTCTGTACTGAAGTCTCAGAAGAGTGAGTGAGAAATGAGTTACGAGTGTTGCGGTGGTTGCTTTTATAATTCAACTTTTTGACTCGAGGGGAGCCGAGATGCATTCATTCTTTGAGCAACTGTGTATCAATCAATAGTTTGTAGAAAAACCGGACAATTTCTTTGTTCAAACTTAAGAAAGCTCATTGTATAGCGATTCTATTTACAATCGATCAGGGTAAAAATGGCATAGAGAGGAAGTCATTGTGTAAATAACACAGCCAAAGCAGAACCTAATAGTCGAGTTACAAAGAGCGCAACAATGGCTGCCGAAGAACCAAAGCGATCAACCATCCATTGATCGCCTACCCATATCCGTGCCCTCATAATAAGATAACAAAGAGAATTTTCAGCACTAATCATCGGATCACTTTGCCCGCGGACTAACAAGGCCATAAAAGCGCAATGGCTTAACACTGAATGCCCCATTCGAAACGAGTTCATAATCCGGGTCCTGAAACTCGAAAGAGACATCTTTCAAAATACTGACCAGAGTAAAAATAGACCAGCGCCATGCCCACATCTTTCCGAAGCATTCGCGTTTGCCGTTGCCAAAGCCTTTCTTTGCCCCGCTCGGGAGGTTATTCCATCTCTCACCGAGCATACGCTCTGGCTTGAAGGCTTCAGGGTCCTCGAAGACTTCCGGGTCGCGGTTGACAGCATGCAAGACGGCGATCATGACTTGGTCGTGCGGAATCTGGTATTTGCCTCCTGCAAGGAAAACAGGGCTTTTGTCTTGCTTGGGGATGGGCTCGATGTTGAAGCCTGGAGCGGTGGCCGATAGTCGCAATGATTCCCGTATGATGGCTTCGCTGTACTGGAGTTCCTTGAGTTTGTCGAGCTGGATCTGATCCGAGCCGATGATCGAGTCGATCTCCTCGCATGCTTTGGCCCGTTTATCGGGATTCTTCATCAGGTAGTATAGGGCGTAAGAGACGAGATTTGAGCTGGTGGCAGCTCCAATGAACATAGTCACAACCTCATCCACAGCCTGCGTATCAGTGAGCTGCATCCTAGTCTCCGGATCTGTGCCATTCAGAATTGCATCCAGCAGATCATTGCGAGACTCTTCGCGCGTATCCTTCCGTCTTTTGATAATTTCATTAGCAAAGTCACGCATGATCTTGATATCATTCTCAAAGCCCTTTTGATACCAAAGCCAAGTGAGGAGTTTCGGGCGCGTAGGCCGTTTCATAGCTTCCATCGTAATGCGCTCCAGGGCTGGAATAATTGCAGGTTCCGGATCCCTCAGGGCATCAACACGCTGATTGAAGAAAGTTTGCATAACGGAGGCCATAAGCAGACGATCCAGGTCATCCGTAATAAGAACTGGCTGCTTGTCTGTCAATGTCCATTTGTACGTCAAGTCCGGGATAACTTTCGCCATGTCGTCAAAACAAGCATCTACCCCGGCCTGTGTAACAGAATGAATCATGATTCTATGTGCAATGCCCCAGTCGGCCTCATCATCGTATGCGGTGAACAAACAGTCATTTGCACAATGGCGCATCTCCACAATGGGACCTGTGACACATTTTCTGAACCGTCGCTGATCGCAGATTTCCTCGAGTAGTTCCACACTGTTGATGAAGACAATTTGCTTTCCCAACACCTTGATCTTGACGATTGGGCCGTATTGCTTTGCGAGTTTGATCAGTGAGTTCCATGTTTCATTGGGATTGACATCGAAGACGTTTCCCAGGATGGGAATGCCTGGCGGTCGGGGTATCGTGGAGGACATAGTCTGGCTGATAGAAACTGTGTGGACGAAGGATATTAAGAGGGAAATCACACATGTAGCGTGGAGGAGAACCCGGTCTCTTATAAGCGCCGTGCCCAGATTTTTTTTTCGTAGCGTAGGCTCGAAAGACCGAGCTTTTTGTGGCTTGCTGAAGTTGCACAAGGCGCTAGGTCACAGACAGAATAGATTCCAGGCGATAGGCTGGTTCTCCTTGTAGATAATGCAGATCCTCGGTTGCGCGTGATCCTATATGCAGGTCATTCAATATTCATGCTGACACGTCACAATAATTACCATCTAGACTGAATATAGGAGAAAATACCTTAATAACGTACCATAATCAGTCGCGGCTTTTGAGTACTTTGTGTTTTGTTCTACAGGGGACTAGTCAACAAACTGCTTAGCTTCATCGGGTACCCGCATATTACCGTAGTGACCAACTAACTGCCCCATAGTTATGAACGTGGGCTGCATTATCATGCATCACCATACAAGTGAAATGTTTATGAGGTTTACAACTTCTGCACTGGCAGGGATCTTTCAGTAAGGTCTGCACACTCCAACACGGAACACTTTTCATTCAGTATCTAGATGGTGACTGATCTTTGGGCGAACTATCAACCAATTAGATACAATTCAGATCTGGTCGAATCACGATGTGACAGGCAATTCAATGGACGTTTTCACGAACGCCAAGACCGGCACAGGCCAGTCACTTCTTCTTCGTCCTCTTCTTCTTGTTCTTGGTAGGCTTTTTGACTGCACCATAGGACGACACTCGACTGCCGACCTTCAGGGGCAGGAGGTTCTTGCGGCCAGAGATCCCGGCTACATACTCTTCTTCATGGTCGGAGCAGTCATCCTCAACACCATCATGCATCATTCTCCTCCTTTCCATTGCCCTTGGGATCCTCCTTGACTCCACGCTTCTTTTTGGCAAAGCGCTGACGGGCATCCTCAAGCACACCGGGGTGAAAAGTCGGGAGTGTTTCGATATCCGGGAAGCGAACTAGGCTGTTACGCTCTCGATAAGCTGCATTGTGGGTGGCATTATTCTTATTCTTCGAAAGTGTCACGTCTCCATTGTTAGGCCGGGATTGCTGCAGCTTCTTTGCATCCTCATGCTCCTGGACACGAGTCAAATAGGCTCTGATCCGCTTGACCATGTCGCGAATCTCTGCGAACGACTTGTTGGTTCCAACCTCCCGCTGCAACTATTCAGGGACGGAGCGGTGATAGCAGTAGGATGTCTCCGGCCATTTTGCAGGAGCCCGGTAGGAGTAGGCTTCTCACCCTACCCATCATTACGCAGGGCTTCGCGCTGGCGAAGCCGAGGCTCAAAACTGAGCACGTAGCCCCAGGCTTTCATCCGGTCCAGGGTCTGGAGCAGCAGCTCGCATTGGTGTAACGGCCACTGATCCGCCCGGTAATAGGCCCGTTGATAGTGCTTCCTGCAATAGTAGACTCACACAGAGTTAGGAAGCAGCTCCGTTGACGCTTTGTTGCGCCCAAATAGGTGGGACATACTTTTTCGGAAATGAACACCATCTGTGCTGGCACTCATATGACAGGGTCTGGAGAATTCACAAAACGGTGAGAAATGCTCAACTTCCTGCTTATAATTGACATTATCCTCGGGCTGAGCCTCAAGGGAGTCGTTGGACAGTTGGCGTGGAAGGTGTTGCTCATGAATGTCAGGTCCTAGTCCCTCCATTGGGGTCAGAGAGGGCGAATGTCCGTTAGTTTGCGATAGGGATGACGTGTGATATGGTTGATACGGCAGGGAAGGGAGGTGGTGACTCTCAGGGCTCCATGTGTTAGGGAAAGAAGGACCAAAGTTAAGCGAAGTAATTGGCAGTAGCTGGGTTTGACCTCGGGCAGTGTATAGCTGCCAAACCCAGCAACCAGAAGGCAAGGTTCTGTTATCAAGGCTGCGCTGAGTGTCTGTCGGAATATTGCCAATGAGTTGAACAGATGGGGAGCTAGCAAGACCGGGACCAGGCTGGCCAAGAGGATAGGCAAAGCCTTGATCGTTTCCAGGGGGAATGTTGGGTACCAGTTGCATGGAATGAGGCGGGAGATAGCGAGCATGGGACTCAACTTGCGAGTCCTGGGCCTGTTCGTTCCATGGGTACTGGTGAGGAGGGAGGTCGGAGATCTCGACCGGTGAGTCTGGCAGACCGGGTAGCTGGTCCCCAGAAAAGGTTGCTTCATATTGGGTGGAATAAATACCAAAAGGAAGAGATGATGCGATAGTCCGTACGTCTGTATGTGTTGGTAGGGGTAAGGAAGGATGGGGAAGTGTTGAAGATGAGGGATTGTTGTAGATGAGGAAGTGTTGCAGATAGTGGAAGGATGAGAAAATATGTAAGATGTGAGAAGGATGAAAAGGTGTTGAAGATGGGAGAATGATGAAGAGGAAGAGAAGATGGGAGAGGGATGGGGAAGAAGAGAGGAGAGGAGAGATCATGCATGGCACTTAAAGAACACTATAAAAGTGAAATGTTTATGAGTTCTACAAAATTCTACAACTTCTGCACTGACAGGGATCTTTTCTAGGTAGCAGGTAAGGTCTACACACATCGAAACTCAAACAATCTTCATTGGGTATCTAGATAAGAACTGATCATTTCGTGAACAATCCATTGATCAGATACAATTCAGGCATGGCTCGAGTCCATGCTGCAGCAGGCGACCAAACACATAGATGTCCTTGAAACCCCCCACCGCACGTCCAAGCTAGCCATCAGATTCTCTTCTTGCTTGCGGGATCACTTTCTCTTCTTAGCCGCAGGCTTCTTGGTAGTACCTTTCGAAGAAACACGGGTGACCAGCTTAAGTCCCTTGCGGCGTCGACCTTTGCCAGACTTTTCTTCAATGTCTTCGCCCTCATCCTCCGAGTATTCCTCCTGCGCGTTCGACTCTTCCCGGTTGTTGGCACCCTCGCTCCCGTCTTTGTTGCCACGCTTCTTCTGAAAGGCGCGCTGGCGAGATTCTTCCAACACTCTCGGGTGGAAAGTTGGAAGGATCTCGATATCCGGGAAACGGACAAGACTGTTTCGTTCGCGGTAGGCGGCATTGTGCGCGACCTTCTTGGCATCCTTAGACAAGGTTGCAGCGCCGCTTGGTTTGCCCCGTGCGGTCTTCTTTCTGTCCTCTTCTCTCTTGAGGCGGGTGAGGTATGTTCGGATTCTCCTCACGATCTGGCGAATGTCATAGAAGCTCTTCTCGGTCCCGACTTCGCGCTGTAGCCATTCCGGGACAGGGGCAGTGATTGCGGTTGGGTGCCGACGTCCGTTGCGAAGGAGCCCAGTCGGGGTGGGCCTCTCACCCTGTCCATCCGCACGCAATGCCTCTCGACGGCGAAGGCGCAACTCGAAGAAGAGAACATTTCCCCACTCTTCCATTCTGTCCAGGGATTGCATCAGCAATTCACACTGATTAAAGGGCCATTGCTCGGCCCGATACCGCGCACGCTGGTAGTGCTTGCGACAGTAGTACACCCAGACATAGTCTGGGAAGAGTTTGGTCGAGGCCTTATTACGGCCGAAGAGATGGGAAACGATCTTGCGGAAATGCACTCCATCAGGGCTAGGAGACATCTTGCACGGGCGTGAGAACTCGCACAGCGGGGCAAACTCATGAGCTTCACAATCTTGGTCCTTGGTTTCTTCGGGACGTGGCTCTAGTGACTCGCTAGCTGTCTCAGGGAGGGAAAGATCATAGATGCAAGAACCAGGACGTTCAAGTTCGACCGTGTTAAAGGGGGTGGGAGATGATGCGGGCTGATCGTCACATGGGAGTGGAGGAAGTTGAGAAGTAGTCGCCGGGTTCCAAGCGTCAGGGAGGTACTGACCAAAGCCGAGCGAGCTGATGGGAGGGAGTTGATTTTGGCTTGAGTCCATTGGCTGCCAGATCCAAACACCCGGACGCATGACCATGTTTCCGTCGACATTGTTTGGAGTGATTGGGAGATCTCTCTGCGAATCCGGGGAGACGGACTCGGTTGCCCCAGTTGCAACGATAGAGTGGTTATCGGAGGAGAGTTCCTGCCCTTGGCTGGACATGTTACGGTCTGCTGCCATAGGTTCATGACGGACATGGCTCTCGACTGACTGCATCGGAGGGAGTGCTGGTTCCAGGTTCCAGGGAAAGTCCTTGCTGGGGAAATCCGAAGTTCCAACTTGGGAGTCCAGAACCCCAGGGAGTTGGTCCATCCACGGGGGTGGGACCATCGCTGCTGCGATGAACGGTGGGATCAATAAGGTATGTGGTTGTGAATGTGATTGGGGATGGAAAAAAAAATGGGAGAATTGTGCGAGGGTGCTGGAGATGGGAGAAGGATGGTGAAAGAATAGAGGAGAGGAGGAAGAAATATTCGAGGTCAGGGGACGGACAAGCTACTGGAAATCTCCTGCAACTAAGCTGGCGACAACTTTTCCTAATTGGGTTTGTTTGCGTGGATGCCTTGACGAATATACTCGTGTCTGGACGAGCAAACATGACTATCAAAGACATTGCTAGATGCTACCCTCGAAGAGCCAGCCTTGACAAACAACCTCCCAGCACCAGAGAAAGTACCACCCGGTCTCTGTGGTGCTTCTCGCCTCGAACTGACTACAAAGTATGCTATGATATCCACGGCTTCCTATAGCCTAGTCCTTTCTACAGGCAATCCTATCGCTTCGATAACACGGCGAGTCTTGTCTTACAAGCACAGCTGCGAAGGACATGCAAGCGTGACGTGAATTATATCAGCATGTTCTCAATAAGAATCCTACGTCTTTTACTCCAACAATGACAAAATCATATAGCAAGACCTCTGGCTGCTGTTATCTGAAGTGAATGAGTATGGCTAACAAGATTTGATTCTCATAGTTGATCTTTCAACCTATCGTTGCTTGGCCTTCGAGTCATTGAATATCCGAAAGATCTCTTCGAAAACCCCCCTACAATCAATTAAATACCTCAAACTTGCAAGCTATTCCAATTAACCGCAGAATTGCGGATTCTTCAAGGGAAGCATTATTCCATTCGGTCGGTTCACCATGCCTCCTCCCTGAATCCCAACCTGGCCCATAATCCAGACACATGCCCTCCGATACAAGCAGATGATGTTCGGCCCAAGAAAGATTACCCCTAAGCTATACTAGGCTAGGTTCGACATCCCGTCGACACATACCATCCAGGCCAGCCTGGGTGTATTGCCTGCACTCGGTCAATCAGCTTCATCAAACTCACAGACAGGTTTCTATACATGAGTTCTCCTTCAACATTTTCGTCCTCTTACATCACAGTGGCTTCCTGATCGAGCTAAAGGACCTCGAGGTCCAGTTGGTGTAATTGTGGAAGCACCATCAACGGCCTAAGCCAACGTTGAATTGACTTCGTGCTAGTCAAGTTGTCAGCATAGACGACGAGGCTGACATTACTCAAAAAAAGCTTAAAAGTGTAGCCAAGAACAGGAGATCAGAATCCGTTCCATGATCCTCGCAATGGACCAACTGGAGGTCATCGTTCTCGGGTTATACTTCCAGAAGCCGAACAAGAACAAGAACTTGGCTGCCAGATAATCGAATTGACTTGTGGAGAAATAAGACAATAGATTGAACGTCCAACCAACATAAAATAAACATGAATATTGGAGAATGAACGAGATATAGGTACGCGACCAAAAGAATCTCCAGGAATCCGAAGAAGCTGTTGTGGCAAAGTAAGATGCGCTAGGTATACCCTCGAGCTGACATACATTCTGTGCTGTCATCAATTTTAGCATCGGAGCTTCCCCACCCCCGCCATGTTAAGAAGCTGAAAGAAACTGTAGGCTCATTAGCGCTCTACCAGTTCTACCGATAGCATGAGCCCTGCTTGTTCAGCGCTTACAGTACATGAAGGAACTCAACTAAGTGACGTGAGAAAAGCTATCCAATACGAGAACGAGCTCCTATTGACCATTTCCCTCTTCGGGCTATGGTAGAAGCTTCGCGGATTATCGGTTTGAACAATGATACTTTACGGCAACTAATCTCCGAAGGCGAGATAGAATTCTTCAGCTCTGGGTGGCTTTAATTCCCGCTCGTAGTAGTATTGTCAGGTTACGGGAAATTGCGGGGGTGATGGATCGCTGCGACGCTATTCCCTGCAGGGAAGTAGGCCCGCCGATTCTGACACCGGGTTTTGCTGAGGGATCATTACAAGGCCGATGAGAGGGGCCCGCTTGTTGGATTACCGTCGAGGATATACCCGAAATAAACAAGATGCTAGCTGAATACCACTAGATCGGTGTGCATAACTGATTCTGAGGTGCATCGGTCTAGAGGTATAAAAGGTCACAGCTTCTCCCGTCAAACATCTTCTCAACGGAGCATCTTCCACACCACAGGGCTCATTGTAAAAATACTTTCGCCATGGTTTTCGCTGCCTGGACTCTCCTTAGCCTCGCGGCTCTCAGCCATGCCGCAGAGAAGCGAGCCGGCTCAGCATCAGCATACAGCTCCAACTCTGCCGGGAACTACAAACTGTCTCCAATCGCAGCACCCGTCCAGGGCAGTGGCAGCCCAGGATCAGAGTCAACTTGGAAACTCAGCATCGATGATACAAGCTCCGGCTATAAGCAGACCATTGTCGGCTTTGGCGCGGCGGTCACCGATGCGACGGTGACTTCTTTCAACACACTCTCCAGTTCCAATCTCCAGTCCCTCTTGAACAATCTCATGACTAGCTCTGGTGCTGATTTCAGTCTGATGCGTCATACTATCGGGGCCTCAGATTTATCCGGGGATCCTGCATACACCTACGATGACAATGGAGGCTCCGCGGACCCATCTATGTCAGGCTTCAATCTCGGTGATCGCGGTACCGCGATGGCAAAGATGCTGGCCACAATGAAGTCTCTGCAGTCCAAATTGAAGATATTTGGATCTCCCTGGAGCGCTCCAGGATGGATGAAGCTGAATGGCGTCATTGATGGGACAACTACCAACAACAATCTGAACGATGGGTACCTGAGTGGAGGCACCGGGACCTCGGGATATGCCAGTGCATTCGCAAATTATTTCGTGAAATACATCCAGGCCTACGAGAATCTCGGCGCCCATATCGATGCGATCACTATTCAGAACGAGCCTCTTAATAGCCAAGGAGGCTACCCGACCATGTATGTCTTTGCCGATGAATCTGCGCAACTTATTCAAGACTACATCGGTCCTGCTATTGCGAATGCCGGTCTGAACACGAATATCTGGGCCTATGATCATAACACCGGTGAGTCAACCACAAATACAAACCTTGATCTCAATCTAACACTCCAACAAAAGACGTCCCGTCCTACCCACAAACCGTCATCAACGGCGCCGGGCAATACGTCGACTCCGTCGCATGGCACTGCTACGCCACCAACGTTGACTGGAGCGTCCTAACCGACTTCCACAACACAAACCCCTCCATCAAACAATACATGACCGAATGCTGGACTCCAGCCGGAACCTGGAACCAAGCCGCCGACTTCACTATGGGACCCCTACAAAACTGGGCATCCGGAGTCACAGCCTGGACCCTTGGAACCGACAGCTCCGACGGACCACATCTCTCTAGCGGAGGCTGCGCTACCTGCCAGGGTTTGGTCACGATCAACGGTGGCAGTTACACGTTCAATCCGGCGTACTACATGATTGCGCAGTTTAGCAAGTTCATGCCGCCCGGTGCGATTGTGTTGAGTGGTAGTGGCAGTTATACTTACTCTAATGGTGGTGGTGTGCAGTCTGTTGCGTCGGTGAATCCTGATGGGACGCGGTCGGTGGTTATTGAGAATACTTTCAGTAACGATATTTATGTGACGTTATCGACGCAGAGTGGCCAGGAGTGGAGTGGGAATATTCCCAGTGAGTCTGTTACTACTTGGGTGCTTCCTGCGGTGTGATGGTGTGATTGGACATGTTATAAGATGGATTGGTTAGACCAGGATCTTTTATTTTTATGGATCACGATGTACGGAGCTGCTCCTAGGAGAATGAAGAAAGAATATCGCTGACGGAAAGAAAGCGAATTTTAATTTCACTGCTAGGGATCATTCAATGAAATCATGATACAATGATACATTTTGTTTTGGGGTACTTTGTTTGATAGAGAATGAAGATTCAATTAAGACAAACGTACAAAGGTGTTTCTACCTGGAAGCCGTACCTGACTGTTAGGGCTAGGGTGTCACGTGAACATCGCCCGCAAAGAAAGATATGCTGGTTAAAGTTTATGGACACTGACACACTACATTGGAAACATCGGAAACTGAGATTATAATGCAATGATGATATTTTGCTTTTTAATCTATCATTTAAAGGTCATTATCGTGGAGCAGAGTCCAACTCCCTATGTAAAGAATCACACAGATGATAAGAACAGGTGACGGGGAGTTGGAAGGGGACAAGAGAAGTAGATCTCAATGTTCCCTGTTTTTTTTATCATGGGGGGAAAATCATGGTGTATGGGAAAGGGGAATGTCGCTAAAAGAACAGTCAAAGGTTGTGGGAAGGTATCATCCAGAGAATGGGAAGGTATCATCCAGAGAACGCCGATGAGGGTATGCAAGAACGAAGTAGGAAATCAGGGAAGAGGATAAATCACTGGGCAGCAGAGGCAAGGGATGACTGTAGTGCCTGGGTCAAAGCCTCTTCCTGACGCTTGCGTTCCATCTCCATCAGATACTGGGCGTACTTGGAGCGGGGGTTGTGAATGCCGCACTCGGTCTTCTGCTGGCCCTTCCAGCGACCAGAACGCTCATCCTCGTTATCAGCGACGGGCTGGGTCGAGTGCCAGTCACCAATGCTCTTGTAGCCACGGTCGAGGAGCTCGTTGTAGGGGACGTTGTGCTCCTTGACGTAAGCCTTGACTTGGTCGAAGGACCAGTTGGCCATGGGGTTGATCTTGATGAGGCCAGCTTCGTCGACCTCGATGACGTCGAGGTCACCACGCTTGCCACCTTGGCTGCGGCGACGACCAGTGAGAACGGCGTGGACATTCATTTCCCGGTAAGCACGCTGAGCAGGCTCAACCTTGGCAACCCAGTCGTAGAGCTGGTCATCCATCTCCCAAAGACGGGAGCCATACTTAGATTCGAACTCAGCCGCAGTGTCAGCCCCGAGTGGCTTGTACACGTGCACGTTGTTGAGAGGGTAGCGTCTGCGGACCTTGTCCACGAGAGACAAGGTCTCTGGGAAATGGTGCAGCGTGTCGAGGAAGATCAGGTCAACCATCTGGGGGCGGGGCACCTCCAACTTGGACAGCATATCCAGAGTGACGAGGCCAGTCAGGCCAAAGGCCGTGGTCTGGAAGAGGTGCGGCAGTGATGTGATGCACCATTTCAAGATGTCTATATATCGGAGGGTCTCGAGTCAGACCCTGATCTTCCGGCAAAAGCGGGGTTCCAGGTTGGAAGAAAAAATAATGTTAAACATACCTTGTGGCTCGAGGAATTGCAGTTGACGGTTGAGGAACTGGAGATGAGGCTTGGTGAAGACGATCTCAGGGACATAGTCATCACTAGAGCCACCACCGCTCACGTAACCAGATTCAGTCATGGCATCTCTGGAGTCGATACCATTCTCCAGGTCGGAGGGATAGTCCTTGCCCGGCATTGTGTGTGTGTGCGTGTGAAGGTTGGGGGATATGATATGCAGGAATGGCAAAGCAAGACTCAAATCACAGGACTTTTTACACCAGATGGTGGCGTATGGGGGCAAACAAAGCAGCGTGGAGGGAGAGGATGAAGTGAACGATTGCAGGAATATAAAAGAAGAGTGAGTGGATTATTGAGCACGACATCATCTCGGACAGCCATTTGAGTGCCTGGACATTTCTCATCCGGCTCCAGTGCCGTCAAATTCTGCCGGGGCTGTAGGGACGCAATCACGCAATTGTGCTGACCGCCTTTGAGCACGCAATTGATGCGCAGTTGGTCCGTGTGGACCACCGAACCAGCCAAATTCCTCGTTCGCATTATGGCTCGCAGGCGATTCTCGGAGCTTCGACTAGCTATGAATAGCATAGCGTCAAGATCCTTCAAAAGAATGTCTTGCAGGCTGATAAATCCATTGGACTAAGAAAAGAGAGGGCGTGCGCTCATGGGATACGAGCATTCATGGAGATCTCCGCGGCTGACCAATGCATCTTTCCAATGCAGGGTCGCAATTTGCTCTCTAATCAATGATGTTAGCCATATTCCAGAAGATCGATGGAAGTACTAGAGGTTACCCGATCCATAAACCAGCTTTCTCGTAGGTTGATGTGCGTCATCATGAATAAAGCTCGGGCGTGGAGCTTCAAATGTCGTTGCCCTCGGGCTTGCCATACACCCGACTACTCGATGCCCCGCGATGATTAGGAAACCAGTCATGTGACTTCCTGGAACAGCTGCAATCATGGGAGGGTCATGTGACTTTGCGGGCAGTCGAGCGCCACGTGCGATCGCCAGCCTTTTTTTTGTGACTGGTGAAGTTGTTCAAGTGTTGTACAGTCCAGAGAACGAGAGGAATCACCTCAAGAGACCCCTTGTGTCTCTTCTTGTAAAATTCCCACCATGGTCGACTCAACCCATAATCGCCAGCGACCCTCGCTTGGCCAGATGCGAAGCAATTCCTTCCTACAGGACCATCAGCAGTACAAGCCTCCAATTAACCAGACAATTGGAGAGGTACTGAGCGCACAACTGGACGAGGTCACATTGAGCAACCCGATCAAGCCCGACCCAGAGCGTGTCACAGATAGCGGCATCATTCACAGCATCTTCAACCACCAGGCCAACACCCTTCCGCAGGGTACCCCGCGCATCGTCGCGACCATCTTCTACAAGTCCGCCAATCCCGTCCACCCCCACTACCACCCCGATTTCTCGCCCGCTTTGCACCCAGGCGATAAGCTGCCCTCGCCGCACATCCCAGCCGGATCAGCTCCAACTGTTGATATCGAGAAGATCCCTCGGGAACCACCTGCGCCGGAGCCTGAACCGCTGGACCACCTGTATGGGCCATACGTCTCGCAGCTGTGCTTGACCAATTTCCTCCAGGTTCTCGAGTCTCTGCCCACTCCGTATCAGCGCACAAATACCTCGCACCGCTGTCTGGATCGGGAGCAACATCCCCGTGTGGTGGAAGTCACTTTCTCCCCGCCGCCAGACCCGGCATACCTCTCGTTTAGCGATCTGCGCAAGCATGAGAGTATTTGGCGCTTTGAGCGCGAGTGGAATGTCGAAGTGGTTCTGCAGCAGGAGAGTCTCTTCCGCCGGCATAAGCGCCTGGTGGTGTTTGACATGGACAGCACTCTGATTGAGAACGAGGTCATTGATGAGATCGCCAAGTTCATCGGTGTAGAGAAGGAGGTTTCGGTTGGTTTCACTGGAAAGCAGCTAATAGGACCAGCTATACTGACTGAGGTACACTAGGAAATCACTGAGCGTGCTATGAATGGCGAACTCGACTTCTCGGCATCTCTCAAGGAGCGCGTCGGTCTGCTCAAGGGCGTCCCGGCAGATGTCTTTGACAAGCTCAAGTCTGTCATCACCATTGCCAAGGGTGCCCGTGAGCTCTGCCGTGCCCTGAAGGCTCTGGGCTTCAAGATGGCTGTGCTGAGCGGCGGCTTCCAGCCTCTTGCCGAGTGGCTCGCTGGTCAGCTAGGCCTAGACTACGCAGTTGCAAACCACGTAAGCATTACCTACCTACCTTACCAGACATTGTCCCATTCTAACACTATTTCCAGCTCGAAATCGACCCAGTAACCCAGACTCTCACCGGAAAGCTAGTCGAGTCCAAGCCCATCATCGACGCTGCCCAAAAGCGCACCCTCCTCAAATCCATCGCCGCCGAGAACAACATCCCCCTCTCCCAGACAATGTCCGTCGGCGACGGAGCCAACGATCTCCTCATGCTTCACGCAGCAGGACTCGGTGTCGCCTGGCGCGCCAAGACCATGGTCCAGCTCGAAGCCCCCACCCGCATAAACGGCGAGAGCCTCACCGATATCCTCTACCTGCTGGGCCTGGACAACGAGGACATTCTCGAGCTCGCCAAAAGCGTGGAATAAATCTTTCTGTGAATAGCTTTTCAGCAGCAGTATCTTACGTGAGAAAGAGTTGACTTCCCCCTCTGCCAATCAACACAAACAAAATACCCATTACATAACGGCCGATCTGAGTGGGCCTTTGATATCCACTTCTATGGAGCTTGGGGCAGCATGAGAACGCGCTAGTCCACTGTCCTGCGGATACAATACTGACTTGCATTTCTTCCTGATATACGAATAGTCTAGTTTCATTGTTTCTATTATGAAGGGGAGGGGGTTTGGAGTTAGTGTGGGCGATGCATTGATGCGTTTAAGTCTGCTTGGGGATGAGAAAATCAGGTAGCGGCGGAGGTGTACACCCAGCAGCGCACATAGATCACGACCGACACGTAGTGAAGAAATGATATGAATTGGACAGAAAGACCCGATGACTTTGTTTTAGTCTGGTATATGGTATATGAATGGTGTCTTCAACAATAGACGAGGCAGTCACACAGTCTAGAAAGTCAAAGAAGCATGAATGTACAAAATGGAAATCCGTTGATGGTGATACAAAAAGAACAGGGCCATTTAAAACGTTGAAATGTTGAATCAGACAGATGTAAACCCCAGACCCCAACCAAACCAATGCAAGATCAACGCCGAACGAAGGAATAGTGTATAAACCATCCACAAAGAAATGGAGTCAAGGTTGAAGTAAATGACATGCCACACATATTATGATTTTTCTTCTTTTCCAGGCCAAGGCAAAAATGATTACCTGGAAACCTCATCCGCCACAGCAACAGTCTGACCAACGGTACCTTCGGTAGCACCAGCTCCAGAGCGGCGCTTCTTCAAGACATTCTCAATGAATGCCTCACCGGCCTTGTAACTGCTGCGGATTAGAGGACCGGAGGCACAGTACAAGAAACCCATCTCAAGAGCACGCTTACGCCAGAATTCGAAGCGGTCGGGCGTAACGTACTCATGGACAGCCATGTGACGCTTGCTAGGGCGCATGTACTGGCCGAAGGTGACAACGTCGACGTTAACCGAGCGAAGCTGACGAAGGGCATCCTCAAGCTGCTCGTCAGTCTCGCCGAAGCCAAGCATGAGGGAAGTCTTGGTAATAAGGTCGGGGCGAGCCTTCTTGGCGGCATCGAGAACGCGAAGCGACTGCTGGAAAGTAGCGCGACGATCACGGACATGTGGCGTGAGAGCCTCGACGGTCTCAACGTTGTGAGCATAGACATCCAGGCCAGACTGGGCCACCAAGGCGACCATATCCAGGTTACCCCAGTAGTCACCCGTCAAGCACTCAACCAGAATGCTGGGCGCCTTCTGCTTAATCTTGATAACCGTCTCGGCGAAATGGCGCGCTCCACCGTCTGCGAGGTCATCTCGGTCCACGCTCGTCAAAACCACATATCCAAGTCCCCAGCGCGAGATTGCCTCCGCAGTATTCTCAGGCTCATGCGGGTCCAGCGGAGCCGGAGCCCGATTGGTCTTAACACTGCAGAAGCGGCATCCACGCGTGCAAGTGTCACCCATAAGCATGATCGTAGCCGTCGCAGCCGACTTATCACTACCACCCCAGCAATCGGAGATATTAGGACAACGGGCCTCCTCACAAACAGTGTGCAGGTTCAATCCACGCAGATCCTTCTTCAATCGCTGGTAATTCTTCGAGTCCGGGATAGGCGTCTTCAGCCACGAGGGCAAGCGAGTCATTTCCTTCTTGCGGCCGGCGGGTCCGACCATGGCGGTTTTGAGAGCATATGCCTCGGAAGGATCGAGAGGCTCTTCTTTGCCTCCGGAGACGAAATCAGAGAATGAAGGACCGGCATTCAGCTTGTCCTTGAAAGTCGTTGCGGGCCGCCGGGTAGTTCCCTCGGGTGTGTTGGAGGTGGCGGAAGAAGCATCCGTTGTAGCGTAGGTGCGATGGGCGATAGGGAGGACCGACGCAGGTGGTGAGATTTTCGCTCGTACAAACGACAAGTGCCGTAGGCTCCGTGTCGATACTGCCATTGTGAAGGTGTGTATGTGTGTAGGGGGGTGTTAAGATCAAGAAATCGAAAAACAGACCGTCAGCGAAAGAAAGATAGCGGCCAAGGCAGTTGAATCCCGCGGGAAACCGTTCTGACTAAGATTCGCCGACCGGGATATTATTATTCCATCCGATTTCGGTGAGATGAGCCGAGCCCGAGATTTGGAGATTAAGGTTGACCTACCGATCAGATTTCCTATGCCACGTCTTCGCTTTCCCCTTCCGTTTTTGTGCTCAGACCCTCGCCGCTTTTGCTCACTGAGTCGATCTGAGCACGCCGCCCGGGTGAGTTTAGGGCGAGCGCCGCTTTACGGTCGCGCGACCAGGGTGAGAAGCTGGGTGAGAGTCCCCACGTATTGGAGTCCCTGAATCTCTCCACCTGCGACCCCAATTTTCCATACCAAGAACTTGCAAGAAGTCTTAGCAAAGCTTAGCTCAACGAGACTTAGCCTCCTCCACAAGGTGTGGAATTTTTATACAATAAGCCCAAGGGAGGGACCTCTAGCGCGCTCTATTCTCCTCAAATGTCTCAGTGCATCGCTTCGGAGGCTTCATCTGGTTGCGTGAGAGTCCGGTGGAGCCATGTGGAAGCCATATGTTGGAACCGAGATGAAAGATTCGGTATGCCGGATCTTAACATACTAGTAGCAGTCTAGTTGTGCTAGATGCAATGGGGCTGGTTACTATGCGCTTCCCACTTGGCACTCTGCCAGGAAGAGACTTTTCTTCTTTTACCGACCGTCGCAGTTTGTATGCCGCGGGTGAGTTCTATAAGTTGATTCTATCGCCCATACCTCCATATCACTCAACCATTCTCCAAGATCAAGAAGCAAGATGGCGCCGACAACTTTCAAAACTGGTCTTGTCCTCCTCGCTCAGCTACAGCTGACCTGGGGAATGGCAATCCTCCCTCGTTCGTCGGTCACTTGTGACTATAAGACCGCGGCGGCTTCTGGAGACACCTGCTCTTCCTTTGCCGCCGAATGGGGCCTGACTGAAGAGACCCTTGTGTCTATCAACCCGGGTATCACCTGCCCGAATCCCGTGAGCGGTCAAGACTACTGTGTGGTTGGCACAGTCACATCTACTACGCCCACCACAGCTTCTTCCGTGATCGGGATGTTGGGACTTACTTCCTTCTCGGAGGCGGGTATAAATAATGAGATAAGACACCCTCGAAAAGCTAGGACAAAAACTGTAGTCTTTTCTCGACCGGAAGAGCGGAGAATTAAGCATGGAGGGTAGGAAATAATACGTTCTTACGGCTGAGCTCCGGAGTGGATCTCCTAGCCCTACTTTTTAGGCGATTATCGATAACGACTGAAACTTTGCTAATCTTAGTAGGTAGCTAACTAGTTTCACCGGCCTTTCTAGATTATGTTACCTATCTACACACTTGGAGCCGATACTCAAGTACTATAGTGAATGTTAAAAGCCATTATGATTATGCTTTACTGTGCTTCTACCAAGCTAATTGTACATTTCCCACGAACCACCAAAGCAAAACTTCCGAATGAGCAAATCGCAATGCAAGGGTATGAAGGTAAAACACAAAAACGCGGGACAGCGATAACAGGATATGAAAGTTCGAGTCAATCGAAGACTGAGAATCAGTGCTGAGAGATGGAAAGGAGGTAATGGTCATCGGTGGATGAGAGTTGAAAAAGGAAGTTATCAATGCAGGTAGAATGCCAGCAAAGGGGAGATGGGTCTGATGTGACAAGAGGGGAAAATCGATAAAAGAAGGACTTGGATGAGGACAAGGACTGTTTAATGAGTGGCGTTCGTCTCGAGGACTTGAGCCAGAACCTCGATTGCTGCTTTGAGAGTAGTGTCGGATCGGCCACAGATGGCAAAGAGGAGGTTGTCGATAATTCGTTCGACATCCTGACGCAACTCGGAGGTGCGTGAGCCTAGCATGCGATCTTTGATACGACCGGGTGATGCAGTTGGGAGTTGGATTCCCAGTGTACTGTATGCTTTGGCCGGGACAGCGTCCACGGCATACACGTCGTTTCGTGATGATAAAGAAGGCCTGCGGCGATGACGTTTGGCTAGAGAAAGAAGGTAGTTGCGGGCAATGAGTGCTGCGCAGAGGCAGTCGAGTAGATTTTCTGCGACTGTTGGGAAAATAGTTCGAAAAGGTTGTAGGAGAGCCTTTTCGTCGTTCTTCCGTAGAAAGACGATGACGGGGGATGTAAGTCGAAGCATGTGGCGAGGGAAGTCTTTGACCGAGTGATCAAGCTCGCCAAGGGTCCACTCATGATCATCCAGTGTCCATTGGCGGTCCCATGATGGCTGCTTCTCATGTTTCTCTTCTTCGGAAGTATGAGATGTTCGGCCTGGGGACTGACTGGATTGGGATGGAGATGCCTTCGGACTGACACTGCCCGATCGGATCTCAGGCTGTGGGGATGTCTCACGCTCTCCAAGTGTTGACTCAGGCCTGTCTCCGATAATTGTGGATGTGACACTGTCTGAGGTCAATGAGCCTGGATCTGAGTAGGTATCTTCATCCTTGCTATCCTGATAGCTATCCATGGAGTAGCCAGATTCGCGTGTGCCATAGCCACTGTCAGACATGTCCATCGGCGTGTCTAACGGTGTATCAGGGCTGAACGCAGAGACTTCCTCCTGGCGTTGGTCAGGCGTCATGGGAACACACACAGTCTGGCGAACTATAGGCGGGGGAGGAGGTGGCGGGCCCATAGGTCCCATGGATGGTGATGATTGCCGTGAAATATCCACCAGCCTGGGCTTGCTAGCAACGGCAAATCGCTGTCATAGGGTCAGTCTGAAATAAACGGATTCGTGTTGAGTAGATTCAAAACTCACCACAGGCTCGTCCAAGGTCCGCGCACCAGGAATGATATCCAATTTCGGCATCGGTGGATCTTGTTCAATAATCTGGAACTTTCGTCGATTGAATTCTTTGGGGTTGTCGTCTTTATCTAGCGGATCTAGTGGCACACCTTGCAACCATGTCTCACAATACGAGAAATTGCTCGGGATCCAACTGGCTTCGCTCGAGACAGTCGTTGCCCTTGGCCGTTGCGGTCTCGGGGACGTAGTAGGCATGGAAGCCTTGGCACTCTGTAGTGAGGCAGGTGATGTAACGGGCGTTAGTTTCTCCTTATCAGGCTTTTTCGTCGTGGGCGATGCGGCAAGTGTCTCTTCGCATTGTCGGATTAGGTTTGAGTGGGCCTCGTGGACATTCGTCACATCTGTCCGCCGCTTTTCGGGCGATTTCACTTGGTAGTCTGAGGGACGGTAGGCTTGATAAGGAGATGTCTCTTCTGTTCTTTCCTCTGTGGGAGCCTGAGGCAAGTCCGCATGATCTGTGTTGCTCTCTTGCTTCTCGTTCTCTGTGCTGTTGGTGGCCTCTGATATGGTTTCAGCGCTCTCCACATTTTCCTGTTCGGTGGGTTTTTCCTCGCTTTTACACTCAAAGTATGATGCCTCGGGTCCAGTACTTGCCGGCCTGGATTCGGAAATTGGAGGACTGGGAAGCAGCCCAAATGTAGCCATGCTTGCTGATGTTAGGTTCTGGTCTGATCGCCACGTTCTCAGTGCATGGCCGGCCGGCAGCTTAGAAGACTGAGCATTGCGTCTCGTGAGAGATGGTGGTGCACCGTCGCATGATATAGAGACTGGTGATGAGGCTGATACTGGGGATGTCGGCAACATCAACTGAAAAGGCTCCTTCATTCTGCGAACTGATCGAAAGGGCGAGACGCAGGATACTCCACGGTCCACAGGTCGACGTGGCGGAGCCATCGAATGATCATGAAAATCGGCCCGAGGCAACGTGGGAGTTGGAGCGAATGACAATGATGTCGGATAATGCCTGCTTGTTCTGCGACGAGGTTGATATGTGGGCGACCATCGGCGTGGCGACGGAATGGGCTCCGCAATGGCATCCCCAATAGTCATGGCATCGTGGCTGAGTGAAGACGAGGTGGATGGTTGGTTCTTGATATGAGTTTGGATTCGGGCTGGGAAACATGCACTATTAGGCATTTTCGAAAGACCGCAGTCCATGGCGGCCATGGCGCCGGTTCCTTGGTGAGGCGAAGGCAAGCCCTAGTCCCCGATTGAATTGAATGGCCCGTCCCAAAAAAGCAAACCAGATGTTGCACAGAGCGACCCAGATGAGATCGTGATACAGCAACAATCAGAACTGTCGTTTGTTGTAAAGAATTTAGGATCAAAACAAAAGCGAAATGCGAGACCACTGCCTATGCAGGGGCTAGATATGTCCTTATACAACCGGAGTGGCGCTAAGGCACGAAGGAAACAAGTCTCCCGGTGGATAGAAGGGTCACCAGGGCATTGAAACTGTGCACATCCCCCTTGACAGGACTAGGATATCATCTCCTGTCATGAAGAATCCCGGGCATATTAAGCAGCGTCCAGACCGGACAGTGAGCGGTTGCCCCCCCTTCTTCTAGGAAACGGTTTCCCCCTCTCCCCTCTGGCACGAATCTCAGCTCGCACCAGGCACGGGCCATAGCAATAATAGTGAGAATGAGCTCACGTCGTCCTTGCATTCCCGGTAGAGGTGAGATCTAAGGCGGCGAAGCGGCATGATTGGCTCGAGATCTAGTATCCATCGAAGCCAAGGGTCTGCAGGAGCCCGTCAACGTGGAAAAGCACCTCGCTCGTCGCTTAATACCGTCATGATTGGGTGGTCGAGCGGAGCCTTGGAATGAGACAATTGGGATGCAGATTGGGGAGAGAGGGGGGAAAAGAGCGACCGTGACGAATCAGCGCCCTTGAGAAGGGCAATAGGATCGACCACAGGGTGTTGGTGAGCGGGCCCCCATTGGATGTATTGCATGTTGTGTCTCGTCGCAACGGGAGAAGGGGGATGCCCCTTGCATCAGAGCCTCTCATGCCTGGGCGCAGTCTGAAACTTGACTATAAAATGCTTCGCCATGGCGAGAATTCTTTGCAGATTAGGCTCGGCCAAGAAAGAAGCTCTTGTCCAACAATTTGCATTATTTCACCCACACCTCATGAGTTAGGTGTGCATCATCGAATTGCCTGTTGTAAGCCATTAAATTCTCGGATCGTAGACTTCATTTTAGTAGTTCCTCATACTTCCCTAGCCTAACCCTAATTTCCACTTGTTGTGGCGGGGCTCCTCTCCAACAGTGACATGTCCAACACGACATCCCAAAATGATAGATGCCACCTCCACCTCTCGTTGTGTAAGATTAAGAAATTAAAGTATCTGCCGCTTCTCCGATCGGGTTGCGACTAAAGTTTCATACTGATCACATCGCGGAGAATAATAGTACTGTCCGGTACAGTGCAAACAGAACAAACAGTCCCTTATCAATCGGACTTATCGCAGAAGAAGAAAAAAACTGGACGCGGCTGGGGACAATGAAGACCAGACAGTTCTCGACTCAATCCCCATTGCCTGCACTGCGCCCCATTCTCCATGCTGTCCGAATCCTTCGTCGCGTCGACGCTGTCCTCTGCGAAAACTCCGACCGCCACGCTGCGTGATGTCGGCATTTGCTTGCAGGAATTCCAGCCTTCCCCTCAGCTGCGATCGACTTTCAAGAAGAGCTCCACCACCACCAATTGCCTGGCTGTAACTCCGTCGCATATCTTCTCCGCCCAGGCAGACAAGGCGGTGGTTCATGTATACAGTCGGGAGAAGGGGAACCAGGAGGCATTGGTACCATTTCCGGAGCGAATCCGCAGCATTGCAGTTGCCGGCGCAAAGTATGGAGATGTGCTGGTGCTAGGAACGGAGGGTGGCCGGTTGATCCTGTGGGAGGTACGACAATGGATCCATATTTCTGGTTTTAGATTAAGCGGATGATCTGTCATAGTACGGCCAGCTAACATGAACAACTGGAGTTTAGACCTGTACCGGACGTCAAGCGGCTACCACAGCCTCCCATCTCCAGCCCGTCACCTCGATCGTCGTCGACCCCACCTCCAACTTCATTCTCTCCGGCTCTGATGACGCCAGCATACACGTCTGGTCCATTCCAAACATTCTCTCCTTTTCCAAGCCCGCCCTAGGCCGGGATCGCCAGCCCCAGAACGCACCTATCCGCACCTTCTCTAATCACCGCGCGGCCATTACCTCTCTCGCTGTCGGACACAGCGCTGGCCGTAACAATATCGCCGTGTCAACTGCAAAGGACAACACGGCCATTGCATGGGACTACCAGACTGGACGAGTCCTCCGAACATATCTCCTTCCGTTCTCCGCAACATGCGTGGCTTTGGATCCTGTCGACCGGGCCTTTTACGTGGGCTACGAGGATGGAAGCGCACAGTCGGTAGACTTCTACCGCAGCAACTCGACACAGCATCCCCTCCATGACCCATCTCTACAGTCCACACCAGCTCAGGTGTCCACCGAAGACCGATGGCTCCCTCCGGCCGCGGACTCGGGCGCAGTCAAGGCCATCGCCCTCTCATACGATGGGACCATATTATTGTCTGCCCACGAGAGTGGTAAAGTGCTGTCATGGAATATCGCGCGTCGGAAATTCACCGCCTCCATCGCCGATTATACGCATCCAGTCACAAACTTGGTCATGTTGCCGCCGAACGGCCTGTCATCCCCATCGCAGGACCTCAAGCGCACGATACACACAATCGTGAAACCACGCCACGACAGTGCCTTTGCCGATCCAGCACATGCCCCTGGCGCCGTCCCAGCCGAATATGCATTCAACACACACGTCCTCGCATCATCACAACCGAAATCCCGCAAGCCCTCTCAATTCTCCCAAGCTCTCACCCATGCATACTTCCCCGACTCCATGATCGAGGAAGGCCTTGCCGAACTAGCTGCATTGCGTCAACCAGGTGGAAGCGATATTATTCGCGTGGCGTCCACAACTGCCACTCCCGCGACCACGCAAAACGACACCCAGGTTGCAGACCTGGAAGCCGAAGTTGCCATGCTCAAGAAAAAGGTCTCAGTGAATGATACCGCGCGCCATGCAAACGCCAGCGAAGTCATACAATTGCGCTCAGACCTCGCCCAACTGCGGGATTACATCAATGAGTTGCATGAGAAGCAGGACACAGCTCGTCAGGATAAGGTCCAGCGTCAGGCCAGGAAGGAGGAGCGCGAAACCAAGCGTCGTGAAGCTTGGCTCGCTGCGGAGAAGAAGGGTCGTAATGGTGATGCTGTGATGAAAAAGATGGAGATTGACGATGGTATGTTAACTAGTGAGTCGGATGACCAGAGTGATGGGTGAGCTATGTCGTTCAGAAAAGCGGGTGGCATTCAGAACAGCTTCAGCATTTAATCTCGGGGTTCTATGTTTGATAGAACTGGGGGCATGGCGATTTGGTAAATTTTCCTATAGTATGAGGCTACCTATCATGGGATAATAGCAATGAACAAAAAATCAAGCATATATTTCCATTCAGATTAAACTTGTGGCCCTGGTACCTAAAATGTAGAATTCGCACTTAAGTTGGGAGTGGATGACATTCAACGCCGTCCAGTGTTCCCACATATATTTCGGCGGATATATAGCACGACCGGACACCACTAGGTACCTCTAAAGTGGGTGTAATATCTCAGCAGTCGCTCTATGCTCTACCATACAAAATGATACCTAGACCAACCATAAAATCGTGCATCTCTTATTCGTAGCTAGAGCTGATGGAGTCGGGTGCTTCACATAGCCCACCTGACATCCATCGGACTAGGGACCTATGACGTAACTATTTTGTAAGATAGGACCGAGTGCCTGAGGCATTCTGGGCTCTATAAGGTTGTTGATACGATACAAGAGAAAGCATTGCCCAAGGTCTGCCTTAATGGAAATCTTCTTTTTCATTATGATGTTAGAATATCCTCCATGTTTCTCTGTTTCTGGAGGCTACCCTCAAGTGATATTGTTTTTTTCTCATTACCCTCGACTAGGCGTTCACATTTCACCGTTTCTGTCGTACCACGGGAATAAGATGCAGTGTTACAGGTTGATTCTCCTTCAAATTCGAATAGCGAATGAATGCCATCTATGACTAGTCTCCCTCTCCATATTCCAGGGGCGTTCAATACTATCTCAACTCTCGCCATAACGGCTCCGAGCAAAGACCGAGCACAATGAATCTTGATTCGATGTCGTTTTAAGAACAGATCCATGTCAACGCTACCTCTGTTTGACTGGTTCATTGCCCTGGTTCTTCCCCCAGAATTCAGATTTACCTTCGCCCCGGCCACTCGAGTAGCTCGCCGCACCAGAGTATGATGTCAAGTTTGCCTCTGTTCTGGAGAAGCTCCTCATATCTCGCCACGAAAGGAATCGTATATAAATGAAAATACCAGACCTTAACAGCCATCTCCTATCTAGTACGACTTATTATTGATTACATCACATCGTATCGTATCGCATCTCTTTTGAATCAACATATCGAAGCCGTTACTGGCCAAATCTAATACGCCAAATCTAATACCCTCAACCCTCTCACACCCACCAAAACCAAAATGTCCGACTCCTACACCAGTTCCTCCTACTACTTTAGCTCAACAAGCAAAGGCTCCAGCGAAACACCCACCACAACCGGCCACCGATCCACAACAACCTCCCTAACCGAAGCCGACGGCACAACCATCGTCCGCACAGCCCGACAAGACCTAGGCCAACCGCCCACAGTCGAAGAACACCGCTACGACAGCACAGGCCAAGAACAACTCGCCCTCCCAGGCCCCAGCGGATCCTCCGCCGGCGGTGTCCGGCGCATAATAGACCTCAACGAAGAAGGTTCGTCCGAACTATCAGCCTTTGATGCGGAGAGTTCGCTCTCGAGTGGCGCGACGCCACAGTTTGATGGGGCGGCGGTGCCGTTTGGGACGAGGGTTGTGGATGTAGACACGGGCGCTTATGATGAGCATATGCATTATTTTGGGGATAAGTCCATGAGGCATCATCGGGAGTTGAGGGATGCGACGGGGAGGAAGTTTACGAGGGATGTGGATTTTGATCCGTCCGGGAGGAGTGGGACGGCGCATGAGAGGAGGAGGTTTGAGAATCCGGAGACGGGGACGCAGGTGGAGAAGGATGATGATATTGAGGTTTCGGGGGTGATTTAGGTATGTGGATGGTATAGGAGCTGAGGTACTTCGAAATGTAAGTTGCATTCGCTGTATATAAGACTGGTATGTAAAAATTGAATATCGGGTGATGAGATATGTAAAACTCCCTATCTTTTCTGTACCCAGAAGAAGTAAACTTCAGAAAATACTTCCTGTAGATTGATCACCGTAGACGAAGACGTCCCTGTGACCAACGGCTCCGTGCCTTCTCCCACCATTTAGGAATATCATAAGCCCAATTGCAAAGCATACCAGCGAGGAAGCCAATTGCATCATTCTTGAATCCGATCAACAGTCCAACAGTCACCATCATAACTGTCCAGCGGCGCTTGCGCTCCTCATCAGTGCAAATAGGGCCGAGATGCTGTTCTGTAGCACCCAGCACACCGGAAGCCTGACTGAGGTCCCGAGCCCCCGAAGTATTGAGACTCTCGCCAACACTCACAAGCTCCAGCCCAGCTGCAATAACCATAACACCCAGGAACGCAGCCGGGAAGCGCTTGAGCAGATCGACCAGAGTCTCTCCAAACAGGAAACCAATGATAAGTTTCAGAATACCAAGGAAGACCACACTCGCACCTGAGCGAGCACCGAAGCGGTACTGTGCTGCCAGACCGCCGGATCCATGGCAGACAGGCATCGCGCCGAACCAGCATCCAAGCAGGTTCATACCTGCCACACTGAGCCCGATGTGGGTGATAGAGGGAGTTTTGACATTGGGCAGCAGATCATTCGCGAGATGCACAACAGCCACGATCGAATTCAGCGTTGTCAAAGGGATCTGACCAACACCTGCATCCACGGCACCCACCCACCACTGATGGGGAGTTGGAACCACGAGCCAGGGATGCCAGATAGTAAAAGCCGGGAGATGGCCGGCCAGCGCGGTGCGAATAATAGCAAAGACCAGACCGACGACAAATAGAATCAATGCATATGGAACCTTGCGATAGACACTGGTAACAATCAAAGCGAGGAATGCCAAAATAGCCCAGATCCGATTATCCGCCCAAGACGGACCAATCCAACCCAATGGGCGGAGCATACTGCCACAAGCAGATATAATCAACGACAAGCCCGCGCCAACCTGGATACCCTTGATCACCGGGATAGGAATCACGTTGGCGAACCAGCGTAACAGGCCGGTAACACTGAAAATAAGAATGCAGAGGCCGACGAAGATCCCCGCCGCAGCGATCGAACCACTGGAGAAGTTGCGGGCGATCGCGACCGCGGCGATGGCTTTCATAGGTTGCACTGGGAGTGGAATACCGAAGAATAAACCCGTGAGGATACTGTAGACGCCCGAGAAAATCAACGTGCTGGCTAGTGACACGGTGCCATTTACGGCGAGGGCTATGGCGATGGGTAGAAAGGTGCCCAAGTCGCCCAGCGAGCCGGAGATCTCGGAGACATAGTTGCGCTTGAAGGTGCGCAGGTTGTGTGCGGAGATCTCTCGTAGGGTTTGGGCTGTCATTTTGAATATCTCGACAGACCTGGCTCAGATCATTTATTTAGATCAGGACCAGCTCACGGCTGATATTGGAGAGATAAAGGTGAAGACGAGGAAGAATTAAGTAGGAGGAGCGCTTGAGCTTATCAGGATCACCCGCTCCTTAATAATTGCGGGGTGACAGTCCCGTCAGGCGTCGTGAGTCGTGACTGGCGGCTGACGCGGTCAAGCTCAGACTGGAATGCAATTCGTTGTGATTTGGACTGGAGAACACGAGAGTCCAGTTACTCCGTACACTGCATAGAGAAGCCACAACTGCTGGAACTGACGCTGAATCTCTGAGCAGTCGGGTCCTGACCGATGATGCAACACAGCGTAAATACTCATCAGGTCCCCCCACTTGTTATCTACATCCCCGCGGGCCGCGGAGTTAGGATCTGTGCAAGACAGAACATCTGATAAGATACGATATGATGCTCGAGAGTGCAATTGCACAGACAAAGACACCATGAGAATGACTAAGGCCCTTCTATGACAATAATGCCAATCATCTAATAGTAAAACCCCCATCAACTCGAATATCCGCACCATTGATCATCCCACTCGAATCCTGCCCGAAGATATTAGACAACAACATTCTTAGAACACATCCCTCCTCCCCATAAAATAACATACCTGACAAAGAAAAACCACCGCATCAGCAACCTCCCCTGGAAGCGCAAACTTGCCCACAGGAATCGTCTTCAAGAAAGCCTCCCGCACCTTCTCCTCCCCCCATGCCTTCCTCCCCAGGTCCGTCCACGCCACCGTCGGCGAAACCGTATTCGCCGTGATCCCCCGTCCAGCCCACTCCGACGCCATACTCCGCGTTAACCCCATCAACCCAGCCTTGGACGCACAATAGGCTCCATGCCGATGCAGCGCCGCATGCGCAGCTTGACTGGAAATACTAACGATTCTACCCGGGGGAGGACGAGTTGAGGACTCGGCTGTCTTGCATGCGGAGAAGTACATGTTCGCAAAGGCTTGGGAACAGAGCATTGGGCCGAAGATATTGGTGGTGAGATGTTTGATTGTTTCTTGCGGTGGTGTGAGCTCCATGTTGCTTAGGGATACATATCCAGCTGTGTTGATGAGGATGCTGGGGAATGCTCCCTCGGACGAGGATGAAGAGTGTGGTTCGACGAGGTCTTTGTGTAAAGAGGAAAAGGCAGATTGGACTGAGTCTGACGAGGTGATATCGCACTCGTATGTGTGGATTTCATTGATATCGGCGCCGTTGCCATATCCGTATTCGAGTAGTTGATCTCGGCGTGCAGCTTCGAATGGAGCGTAGAGGATTGCGAGACGTGCGCCTTGTTGTTGCAGTTTCTTGCCTATGCTGGATCCAAGACCGCCTATAGAACAGATAAACAGATAATTGTTAACTTTGCTTGAATTGTTCTCCTGTTGACGATGGATCCTCTTCCTACCTAGGCCACCTGGGAGAATCGCTAACCTGCGCGCAAACGCCATGTTCGTCAGGGGTTTTACAAAATTGGAAGATAGAAGTATAGAAATCGTGAATTACAGAGCTTTGGAACAGGAACTTCAATCATGAGAAGATATGTTGTTCATTGACGAGTGAGGCTTTGGCCAAGATGTCTTCCCCTCACGCCCTGACATTGCGGGCAAGGATCGACATCTGACGTCAAATATCCCCACATTGTATGTTGAGTGTTTACCAACATGTCCCTGGATACGCTACGAAGTTCGGGGTTGGTTGCGTGTCGCATTATACCAATCTGCGTCAAAAGTGGCCTGGCGCTACCGGATTGCCAGCTAGGCCAGTCATGAGAGAGTTGGTAACACCGGTATAAGGTGACGAAAACCTCCATCTACGATCTAAACTACGAGACTACGGCGGCTTGCTGCTAACCCTCGTTACGCGCACTCACGACCGTGATCATGACCGTGATGGGTCCTCACTTGAACGACCTGAAACATCGAAGGTGCCGTGCTCTCTCAACATCTCGATAGATGAACGAGAAGTGTAGCACACGACAGCCTTGCAACGATAGACCGATCGCAGAGGCCCAAAAAAGTTGGATCAAGCAGAGAGGAGTTCCAGTCGTGGACCAGTCCCACACACCAACCTCATAGAATGAGGGTGACTTGCGTAGGTGACGATCCACGATACCCACCTTCGGTCAACAGCACACCGCAAATCTACGACGGAAAGTCCCGTCAGTAGCATCTGCCCCAGGCCCAGCCATGAGGCAAGACACAAACGGTGACGGAGAAAAAGAGAAGAGGGAAAATGAGGCAGGCATGTCCTTTCGCTGGTATTGTCCAGATCAAGTTCTAACGGTAATTCTCAGAACGAGGTTCACTTTGCAGTAAAACCCCGAACACCCGTCATGCGTGCTTCCTAACAGGAATACTTACCCAGGCCTCCCAAGACGATGAGAGCCGAGTATATCCACCATACCCTGTACCAACGATTGCGTGGCACTTTTTTTTTCCCACCCCAGTCCATAGTAGAAAAGGAACCCACCCTTCCTTAAACACCAACCTCCTTACTCGATGCGTTGATGGTTGCATCTTGCTCAACTGGGGTATCCGTTCCAGATGAAGAGTCGCTACCCTTTAGGTGCTGGAACCAATTATCCTTCGACTTGCGCCACCATTCGAACAGGGCGATGATGGTAACTCCACCCATGATGACAATCGCATAGTTGAACAGACCCGACTCCTGGTCGATCGCAGCATTGGAGTACTGTGGCGCGCAGAGCACAGCAAATGCAAAAGTGTTCCAGATAAAAGTAACAACCGCAGCCACAACGCCAAACCACCCCATGTCCCAAAATCCTGGACGGAACGACGTGCGGGTAATGAAGGCGCGGCCAATTCCAACAAGACCATACGCGGCAATAGATCCAGCGGCTGACGTCGAGACCAGACTGGAGAAAGCAACCTGAGAGGGAAGCTGGGTGCAAAGAAGGAGCGCAGCAATAGACGCAATGAAAATGACCGCGTTATGAGGCTGCTTGTCCTTGGAGACGCGTGAAAGGACATCACTGAATGGGAAGACGCCATCACGGGCAACGGCGAACACAAGGCGGGAGACGGCCACCAAGGAGATCGAAGTGTTCAAGATAGCGCCAATCATGGAAATGATAGTCATGACAACATGGGCGTGGGGACCAAGCGCGAGCGCATACATGTTGATGAACGGCTGAGGCGCGGTGGTGTTGTAGAAAGTCTCGATGGGAGGCATGCAGAACAGGAACAGGATGATAATCGGGAAACCACAAGCTGCAGAGGCAACGGTCGACCAGAAAACACCTTTGGCAGCAGCCTTCTTTGCAGAGATAGTCTCCTCCGCAACGTGGCCAGACGCATCTTCACCAACAAGACAGCTAGAAACCAGGAACCAAGACAGCACCCAGTTCAAGCTAGGAGCAGTTCCCTCCCCGTTATAGGTGGAAGTGAAAACAAACTCCGCAGACTGGAAACCATAGGTCTTTGACACGCCGATGGGCAGCCAAATAAAGTTGAGCAGCATATCGATGACGATAACCGCGAATCCAGTACGGAAGACCCAGGCGTACGTACGCGGCGGTAGGAAGTTCAGAGCTGTAGCCAAAGCCAGGAAGCCCAGAGACAAGGCCCAAGCCACCGCACGAGCTTTCACATCGGAGGTGCTATAAGGGAAGGTAGTTTCCGGGTTGAAGATAACGACCTCTGAGACAAGATAGTTGGCCACTCCAAACGAGTCACTCGCCAGGAAAGCAGTCCATGCAACGAGAGTCCAAGCAGCGATCAGGTATGAGACGAAACGTCCAAGCCGACCACCACCCCATGATCTGAAGGCCCAGTAATAGATAGAGCCAGCCGCAGGGTAAGCAGAGCACGCCTCGGCGAGACAGGCAGCGGTAATGACAGACAGAATACTACCAGAGATCCAAGAGCTCCACCTGTAAAGGTCATTAGCAACTGCATAAACAACTCTCTAGCAAAATTCAACCAAACTTACAAAGCAGCCGGTCCTCCATTGCTAAGAGCAATGTAGAACAAAACTCGAATACCACCAATACAATACAAGGCCGAGAACGAACAAGCAAAGTTATCAAAGGTACCCCAACCACGCGCCAAAACAGCACGATAGCCAAGCTTCAACAACTCGCGATCGTCCTCCTCAGTCACAGACAAGAGGTGGACTGTGTTCTGACCATCAAGCTCGGTCTTGGCTGCGTCCGAGACAGCCATAGCATCTGCAGAAACCATCGTAGCGTTACAGCGAACGAATAGCACGGATATCACAGCTAGAAGGGACGTTTCCCTTGGATTTTTCAGCGACGAGAACTTTGCGAAAGAGTAAATTCAGGGTCATCTGTCTGGCAGAGTTTTTTTTTTCTTTCTTTTCTTTTCGCGCGTGTCGCGCTCCATCACGTGTGGATTGATTGATTGGTGAATGAGCCAGTGGACTCGGCCACCAAGGGAAAAGTGGGGGGTTGAAAGCTTAATGGCCTGTTTGGAAGCTTGAGAGCGGACTAATATCCTCCGGTAAACGGAACTGACAGGGGAGTATTATTATTGTTGAGAAGTAGATAGAGCATCACTACCATGGTTTGGTGGTTGTAAACGTTTCATTATTGAATCATGTCCATTTAGCAAGAAACGAAGTGTCACTGAAAGAAAATGTAAATAAAGACTAAGATGAACCCCCCTGTTCCAATAGGTACAACTGCTCTTTCAAAAATTGAATCGTGATATCCGTCTTGTTCCCAGTCTTCAATATGTACCGAGACTGGCGTGTCGAGTACTCCACCGACCTAGCGTCCGGCGCCATTGCAATACGCCATGCCAGTAAATAGCCAGCAACATTCCACGAAACCTCTTCTTCGGCAGAAAAGAAGACATTCTCACAGATATTTTCGCTCGGGTCGCATCTATTTCGCCAGCCTTCATTGTATTCCGTAACCCACATCATATAGTATTCCATAACACAAGGCGGATAAGCAGAAAGAATCTCGATTGAATCAAGATCACTGCCAACGAAGTCGGGATCACAAGGTATCATTTCCGAGATAAAAGTGGTGCCATATTCAGGGCGAATTTTGTAAGACTGGAGAAATTCATCGGGCAGCTTCTGCGATCCGGGAGGCTCTGGAGATTGGCAAGTGGTGATAGCCACCGTGGTGGGTTCGTCCGGGCCGTGCATGAGTTGTAGAGTCAGATCGAACTTCGTTTCGATCACTGTCAAGCTATGACCAGCCGACATCGAAACAATCGCTCCGGATGAGTTTCCCGAGTCCGAAAGATTTTTGATATCGAAGACATAATCCTTGAACCTGGGATCTTCGCAAAACGCGGCCAGTGGCTCGAGGATATTAGAAGTCATCTTCAGAATGCAAGCTTCGATGATCAGATTAGAATGAAGCAGATTAGAATGAAGGAGATCAAATTCCAAAATATCGACGCTAAATTGAGGCTTATATGTACATCCTCTCTACTTCTATTACGGCAATGGATAGGGTTTCCATGTTGGTTGCCTAAGAGCGACCTGCATGCTCTAAGTTTGCATCGCCCCAGAGCCTCAATACCCCGCTCAGGAGTCAGGATGTACCTTTAACCCAAAAGCATTCTCGCTTGCCACACAGGAAGCCACAATGAACATAAAGCAACCAAATTCTTTCACAGAGCCTTTGAAAGCAGCTCAGTGAGTTCCTGTGCCACGAAACTGGGGTTATCCTGTTGAATGAAATGACCTGCACCAGGCGCAAGCAGAGGACCCTTGCTCTTCTTCGGAACCGTAATCTTGACCAAACTCTCATTGTACTTATGCCAGTACGGGTTTGTGTATGTCAAAGAATACACCTGCGGGAGACCCATCCGAGCTGAATTATCTGCGAAAGTCTCAAAGTCGTGACCGACCACGGTAACAAATGGATGACCATTTGGTCCTTGCAGAACTGGACCGTCACTTGCTGGCAAAAGAGTCCGCAGATTCTTCCGACTTAAGCCCTCCTTACTTCCATTATCCGGATGGAAGATCCTTCGAGTGCGCTCACGAGCCGCGCGCAAACCATCAGGTGTAATTTCGGAGGGGAGATTCCCAGCATCAAAGCCCTCGGCATCTGGGTCGGGAAAGATTGACACAAAGTCGGAATTGGCCAGAACACTGTCGAGAAGCAAGAGACCAGCGACTGTACCCGGGGAATTCTTGTGCGTATAGACGAGCTAGAGCACCGCCGATCGAGTTTGCCACTAGCACTAGCGGTAGGCTATCGAGATCGGAAATTTCCAGCTTGTCTTTTGCGATTTGTGAGAGAAGTTGACGAAGGTCTCTAACAACTTCGAGACAGTCGTGGCCATGTGTTGGGTCTGCGGCTCCCTTGTCGGCAGGATCCGAATCGGTGGTCTGTCCTTGTCTAAACCGGTCATATGTGAGAATGGCTGGTAATCCAGCTCCCCGATTGTTCTCTTGGAGCAGTTTGATTGCTGACCCCCAGGCAGCCTGCGGGAGTCCCAGGCCGTTCAAAAAGACGATCAGTGCTGGACTTGCTGTCCCGGTAGGTCCATGGAAAGTGTAGCTAATCTTTGCACTTGGCTTAGTCGTGAGGGCAATGTATTCGAGCTCGGCCATTTTGGGCGATTGTAGTGGTCAATTTCTTTCGGTGGATGAGGACTTCTTCAGGAACTTGAATTTTGGGGGGATTTCCTCAACCTTTATGAGCGATGTAGCTTACCATGCCACGTAGTTCCTTCCGAAGATACCGATGATTCCCAAGCATCTATTTGACCGTGAACAAATTGAATCGCTTATGTATTCTAGTGCTTATTCTCTGGCTTAGTAGCTTAATTTGTAAGGCTGTGTGATCCGGTGCGGCTGGACCGGGTGGACTTGAACCAGACCGCTCTCCTGCACGTTGTCACAGGGGATGAGTCGTTGCATGTTCGTGTTCGGTCCATACAGAGAGAAACTCTCGCAGGCACGAAAGGTGAAAGTACATATTGAGTTTTCTTAGACTTGGCATTTGGACTAATGCCAGCCCTGTCAATGACGTCACTTATTCCCCGTCCTGGAGATGGATGGGGAACTAGAAACTGCGTCATTCTCTATGTCGGTAGAATATTCTACCAATGAAGCGATAACAAAAAGTGCGGGAATCATAAGGAGCACATATGATGTGTGGATGAGTGATGCAGTAGAGAGATGGGAGTGGAAGAGGAAGAAATGCCCAAATAGGAAGCAGCACATCAGAGGAAATGTCGAACACAGATGGGGCATAATACCGCTAGATTAAAAATGTGCCATAGGCAACATTTTTAGCACATTTAGTCATACGGGCTTCTTGTTAGTTAACTAGTTACATGTTCCGACAGGAAATAGATCCTAAGGCCCTAAGGCATCAACAAACAGGCTAAACCGTCATATAAGCATATCGACACCCGGCTCATAGATGAACATCGGAGTTGCTTCGTCCTGTTTCCCTTTCTCTAGTAGCCAGTATTTTCTGAATTTTAATTGCGATGTTTCAAAGTTAAGGCTCGGACTATCTTCTACTGGCAACTATGCGGACTATGTATTTAACTCTTCGCGTGAAGCTTTCCGCATTCCATTAGAATTATTTCTGCAAGGAGACGAGGACTCTCGGCTCAGGAATCCGTCTCCTCAAGTATGTGGGACTCGAATACCATTACATATCTCGACTTTGATTTGAGCATTGCATTCTTTGACTTGTTCGTTGAATTATCCAGATATTACTCCTCATGGTATCTTGTGGTCCCTCGACCTAGTCCCTACTTAGTATGGTATACCAGGGTAGAACCTGGTTTGATTTCACACAGTTTGAGATTTCTCTGCAAGTCAGAGGCTATAGTCCAGTCAAATAAAACAACAGGGCGTCCATCCTCCAAGTTACGTGTCGGACTCCGAGAGTTCTCGTATTAATGCATTGTTTTTCTTCACAGACCAATCGTAGCAATCATCTACCCTGCAATGCGGACTGTACCAAGCTTATTGGAGGCCTTACAAGGGGGTAAATCACAGCGGCTCATATTCCTGTTTGAAGTGATGGAAGAGTGAAATGGTTATAATCACGCCAAATCCCCTCAACTAGCATGGGATTCCTATTCCTACTGTCTTGATCAATCGGTCCTCCTCGGTTCTGGGATATAATCAATATGCGTCTATTCTCGGCTTCCTGGTGCCTCGCACTCGGTATCTCTTGCACAACTATATTGTCCACAGTAGCGGCGGGGAAGCCAGTCCACAACAAACCATCAAAACCGTTGTACACATTCGATCAGCTATGGAAGCTTGAAAGGGGATTCTGGGATGCCTTTCTCTATCCGGCGAACACGAAGCAGACCCAGGGTAACCAGTCAACCATATTTGCAGCCAATGTAAGACAAGCATATATTTCCTTTTGATCATTACTAAAAGGCTTTGATGATGATAAGGTGCAAGGTCGAGTGGACATAACTCGTACCTTTGACGGCGACGAGCTCAACCGCGAGTACATTTTCGGCCTTTTCGCAGACCCCGCGCACGTCAGCCTTGTTGGCGTTCCGATTTCATATAGCATTACTCAATTCACCGCAAACGACAACATCGCCAGTGCCACGACAGTAGTTACGTTCAACGCGACAACTTTCGGAGTCCTTATTCCTGTCACAATTGATACGTGGATCGAATTTAATGCAGATGAAAAGATCACCCAATACGATGCCACGTTCCGTTGGTTCGAGTACCTACTGGACTTCCTAGTCGAGGGAGTTGCGACCAAGATCAACGCAACTTCCCCAGACCAAGCCGTCGCATATGTGTCAGACATATTGGCCAAGACTATTTGCGCAACCCATGACCAGTATTGTACTGGATCTGACAAGCAGTATAGTGACAACAGCGCGTGCTATGATTTCTTGACCAAGTCCATTCGCTTTGGCAAGAGCTACGAGCTTGGACGGAATACGTTACTGTGTCGTGAGGTGCATGAGCATATGGTGCAGTTCCACCCAGATGTCCACTGCCCGCATATCGGACCAACTGGCGGTGGCTACTGCGTGGATGATATGACTTACGGTCAAACCGTTTTGCAAAAGTATTTCGACGACTCATGGATTCCATTTGGCTATGGATCGGACCAGAATGTATGGCTGGATGGCTGAGGATGATCACCAGAGGGTGCTGTCCGCGCGTGTAGCTCTAGTCACATCCAGCCATAGCTTCAATTTGCAATCTGTCCTGGCTCCTCGCAGATATGAAGTCAATGCTTTCCATGAAGTCGGAATCCTCGGAAGAATGGAAAGCATTAACAAACTCGTGATATCGTCTGCTAGTCTCTATAATTGCCTCGGGTGGTCACTATTCCGACCAATATTCAATACATAGTACAATTATTAATGGTGGCTGCCGGCAATGCCGGAGTCTCCGATGGCTCAAAGAGCTCGCACTTGGCAGCCTCGCCCTCTTGCCCCGAATAGATCGATCCGCTTTCCGGGGGTTGTCTTAACCCATGTTCTACAGGAAGTCTTGCCTGAATTGGAGGGATGCAAGATGGCAATGAAAGTCTACAACAGCGACATCTATGAGAGTATGCTCTAAGTATTACTACGGTAGATCAAGCCATCTCTGCTCAATATGTCGATCGGTCGGCCCTTTGTCTTAATGCTGGACAGTCGCACGGGCACACAGTTCAAAAACAACAATGGATTGAAAAGCCCAATTGTTGCTTCAAATTAATATCTCAACCACAAAGTTCAAGTTACCGTAACCGTAGCATTATATCGTGACCCCAAAGACCTCAAACTACCACCATGAGTCAAGCACATCACAAATTAGACGAGGGAAAACCGGAACTCGCTATCAATCGCCGAGACCGGCGGCTTGTGGCTGACCCTAATTCGGTTAAGCGGCTCTTTTGCGTGTGCCGAGAACGAGTGGAAGTAATAACCTTCCGGCATTGTTCTTCGCGTCGATGTTAAAAAGTCTATTCAGGAACCTCGCTGGAACTGTTAGACGATACACGCGCGTCTTCTACAGACAGGGATCACAGTTGATATTGTAGTATCCATAAAACAATCACCCCAAGCTCCTTCTATCCCCGGATTTCCCATGCTATTACTCAATCGTTTTACTCTACCGAGGTCAAATGGTATCCGCCACTCCCCACAGCGATAATTGTGGGGAAACACCGTAAACGCTCGAGAAAAATGGCTGGGACAGTTTTTTCCTTGCACATTCTAAGCGTCCCAACGACCGTCAAGCACTTATTACTGTTGGTATAAAGTTAGAACTCGTAAGATCTGGGGTTTCATTCGTTAATCTCATGTCAAACATCGGGGTTTCTGCACGCCAAGTCGCCCAAGTAGCCGCATGGCGTCCTAGTCAGGGACTCAACGATAGTTATGTGGGGTGAAATGGCTTGTCCGCCGAGGGCCAAAGTTTCGCCAATTTCTGAAGATCAACGGGGACCGGCGAGCACCGAAAGGCACTGGGGTCGTACTTAGACTTGGCTCAAGGCAACGGTGGCGAGCCATTACAATATACAGTCGTCAGCCATTTCTTTATGAAAGAATAACACGATATCATATCAAACTACCTTCTCACCTTCCACTTTCGAATCCCAAAAAATCTAGATCGATCCCACCATTCCAGCCTTCTTGGGGGTTTAAGCTGGGGGCTCTATAATATTATCGCCACCATGGGATTGAAACCATATCTCGGCCTGCAGGGCAATGCACTGCTGCGGGCAGCTGTCATGCTGGTAGTATGTCCGACATTTACTTGTTACGGATACAATATGAGTGTTGCTGGAGGTCTTTTGACGCTCTCGGCATTTAATAATCAATTTCCACGGATGGACACTATCAACACCACCGGTGCACAGCAAGAGGAGAATTCACAAATACAAGGTGAGTCAATCCGAACTATGCACACCGTCAATGATGCATTATCAACGACCTAAAATTTCCACCGACGCGTCTTTCTAACCCATTCATTGCTATCACAGGCACTGTGATTGCTCTATATACGGTCGGCGGTATTTTCGGCGCTCTCTCTTGCGTCTACTTTGGTGATCTCCTTGGCCGACGCAAGGTCATCTTCTTTACCAACCTTATCTCAATTATCGGTGCTATCCTTATGGCTACATCCTTCAAATTTGCTCAATTCATCGTTGCTCGACTAGTGCTTGGTCTAGGAACTGGTGGTTACGTCGCGACGGTCCCCATCTGGCAGTCGGAGATCTCACCAGCCCATAAGCGAGGATCGAATGTCGTGACTGACGGTATCTTCGTTGGCTTGGGTGTTACTATTGCACTTTGGATCGACTTGGGATTCTACTTTGTGCAGGGTAGCTCCGTCTCATGGCGATTCCCTCTTGCCTTCCAAGTGGTTCTCTCCGCGACTGCTATGATTTTCATATATCTTATGCCTGAATCGCCTCGCTGGCTGATCAAGACTGGCCAGATTGAGCAGGCCCGTGAGGTATTGGGTGCATTGCTCGAGACCGACCCCGAGTCTAGCACCGTCACTGAAAGCGTGGTGACTATCGAAGCGTCCCTCGCCTACTGTGGATCCGGAAAATGGACTGATATGTTCACAAACGGAAAACAACGTCTCTTCCACCGTACCTACCTCGCTGCTACTGGCCAGATGTTCCAGCAAATGTGCGGTGTCAACCTTATTACCTACTACGCTACCACGATTTTCGAACAATACCTCGGCATGGACCCTGTGCGTGCTCGAGTTCTCGCTGCCGCCATGGGTCTGATGCAGCCTTTTGGTGGCTTCCTGGCCTATTTCACCATCGATCGTCTCGGCCGCCGACCACTTATGCTATGGAGTGCCGGAGCTATGTCTATCTGCATGGCTGGTCTGGCAGGCACAACATCCGCCAAGGGTAATACCGGCGCCCTCGTCGTCGCTGTGATCTTCCTCTATGCTTTCCAGTTCATCTTCACCGTCGGCTACTCGGGCTTGACCTTCCTCTATGCCGCGGAGATGGCACCTCTTCAGATTCGAGCTGCTGTTAGCGCAGTTTCTACCAGTACTGTCTGGTCATTCAACTTCCTGCTCGCCCAGGTTACCCCTGTCGGCTTCTCCACCATCTCGAATCGCTATTATATTATTTTCGCCGTACTGAACGCCGCTATCGTCCCATCTGTTTATTTCTTCTTCCCTGAGACAAAGGGATGTTCTCTGGAAGAGATCGATGAGATCTTCGCCCAGTCGAAGAGTATCTTTGACCCGCCGCGCATCGCCCGTGCCATGCAAAAGATACATGTGGGCGAGGTTCACTCTGAGAGTGGCGAAAACACTGGATCAAGTGATGATGGCCTGAAGGAGGATGTCAAGGCATGAACGAGGATTACGATATTTTGATTTTATTGGTCCCATATTAGCCAGATATGACTTTGACTCTGCTGGTTTCAGAATTTTTTATCATTTTTAGATCTCATATTTGGGCTAGAGGGCCTCCTAGAGCACAGGTCGCTCGGAGAGGGTTGATAAAAATAGATTATACCCTAGACATGAGAAATCACAATTTCTGCATCAAAGAATAAACGGAAAGCTTCATGGTGCACTGAATTCACCGTATTAATGGAGCATACCCGCCTAGCCCTGGCTTAGTGACTCATCGGACTTTGCTCATCTAGATCGTCTCACGAGGTGAAGCCCGTAGCTTGATTCATTCCGTCATACTTTTACACTCAGCTTTCACTCGATCCCTTTCCATGTCCCAGTCTTGGATGCCACCAAGGCATTTCGCATATAGCCCGAACGGCATTTGAATCCCCAAGTGTTTCCGCAAGACTTTTGGGAGTAAGCCCATTCCTATCTTTACACTGCAAGGTATCGTCAAACTTTCCAGTGCCAAGCAAGAGTCCAATTCCGTGCCGGTACATCACAGCCGTGTGCAATGCCGTCCGGCCTTCGTTGTCAGTATGAGCAGCATCAAAGTCCCATATCGTCAGGAGAAGTCCCAACATCTCGGGTTTGGGTCTACATGCAATGACTCTCTGGAGTAAATTTTGGCCATCAGAGTTCGTCCAATTCATGTTCAAGTCACGGCTCAGGGGACCAATTTTCTCTGGATTGAAAAGGAGTCTGATTATTTGGGTTGATTTTCGCAGGACACTGCACTCTAGTGGTCTTCGACCGGAGGAGTTCTTAACGTTGGAGTTAACCTTTTGACATTCAAGCAGCATTTTGGCAACAAGATCTCGATTACTATCAAATGAAAGGTGAAGGGCAGTCATGCCCACACTGTCGTGATGGTTGATGTTGAGCTCTTCGCGTTCAAGCATGCGGCAGACCACGTTGACAAGACCATTTTCAGCTGCTGTATGTAACGCAGTGTTTCCACTTGCATTTTGAATGTTGATACAGATTGATACTGGACGGCTAGACGAAGCGGGGTGTCTCCATGCGGTCTTGTAGATTCATACCATATCAAGCCTTTTAGATTCAAAGATGGCCATGGCCAATTCATCCGCTCTACGGTTAAGAGAATTGTGCAGAGACATGTCATGGTCAGGAGCCTTCAGGTTAATGTCAGTAGTGCCGTAGATGATCAAGAGAAGAGTCACTTACTGCATCATCGCCAGGTCCCCAGGGCTCGAGAATAGCATCCACTCGATGCGACTCTAGCATCACTCTCACCACCGCCGGGTTGTTGATTTCATAAGCTCTTTGTAGGGCTGTCAGATTACCTCGGTCGCGTATATTAGGGAAAGTCTCCTGCCGTTGATACGCCCATACCACATTCCCACGCCATTGACATCGTTGTGAATGGCATGGCCCACCAAAGCTGTTTCCGCATTCATGAAGCCCCAAAGGAGCCATCGAGCCTGTTCCCACCCATGGATGATTTTTCCACTCCGGTGAGCGGCATTCATAGTTTTGACAGTGACTCCAGTAACCCAAGTGTTCCAGCAGGTCACTTTGGTGGTTAGCTGTACGTGGCGGTCAATAAGGATCTCGTTGGTCAGACCGCACACAAATATGCAACTTCCGTGTGATCTCCGCAAACGACCATCTCACAGTCAATTACAATTGCCTGTCTAGGCCGGGGTAGGGGTGCGCCGGTGATTCTGGAACTTGGCATCTGGCCAGTGGCGGGCTTTGGTTTCATTCGGAACAGCACCCTCGGGGCTCAGATTCGAATTTTGGTGGTTGTTTCATTGGCCCAGTTGCTAGATTGCATCTTGAAGCCTCTTGCGCGCAGGGTTTTTCGGGGTGGCACTTTTCGATCAGGAATAAGATAATTGCTACTTCCTTCTCTGATGGGAAAATGACTGCATGGGTCGGGTTTGTAGTCGTGGGACACTTGCCTTCGGAGGATAGTATGATCAGTACATCTCTGTTCGTATCAACAAGGCCGATGGGTCATACCAGGCTGAGTGGCCGAAGCCCCCATCACTGTTGGGGTGGACCCCAGGTTCTGCGAGTCGGTCCGCATCTAAATCTTCGATAGGAGATATTTATACTGCTGCCATATGGTATGACTAGCTTGCGATATACATGCTTTAGAGAAGGCGACAAAAAATAACGGCAGTGTTTATAAAAGCATGACGAAGATGCGGCAGATGCCTCTTTATGTACCTAGATTGCTCCGCCTCTTTTGGCTTGCAGGCCCTTTGCTGGTTCTTTCCGCTGGATGCGATGCAGGCTCCCGTTATGGCACAATGCAGCCTAGATAGACCTGCATAATTTCCTTCCCTGTTGGTTCGGTCTCTTTCGAGAGAATAAGTGGATTAAGACTCGCTTCTTTTCTGATTTTTTTTCATTTTCTACTTCCTGTGCGTCGAGGTGTGTGAAGCCTTCAAAATAGTAGTCAATAATTCGAAGCCTCTCTCAAAGAGTCATGGAACTGGGAAGGTCAATGTCAACGGAAGAACTCGTAAAAATGTGGAGCAGCTGAAACCTGTCGATAGCTATCCAGTGGCTGGAAACCTGGGATATCCTTATAGGGGCTAGGTTTGTAAAGTCTGAGAGCAGATAGCATGAATGTCCCTTCAAGAAGCCACGGGTCCTAGTTTTTATGCTACAAGAATTAAATCTGTGGCCGGGGAATAGACTCCATTGTGTGGACTTTGGTCAGATATTCTAGATTTCTAGACACAAGCTTCCTGTTGAATAGGCTAGGTACACAAACAATCCATTGTCCACTCCTTATCCACCCAGAGTTCACGGCACTGAACTCCCATATGCATCACCATCAAAAAAAGAAAGAGGGAAACTCCATCGATGCCACTATGAACAGACTAGATTCTGCAAGACCAGGTACAAAGACAGGAAGGCAAAAACAGTCTTTCTCATGTCCTCCCCGTTGTGGTTTCACGCCCAAGTCCAGAAAGTCCTATGTCCCAGTCCATTCTCAAAATCGCTTTCGACCATGCAATTGTACATCAAAATTCCAGCTCCAGCACAACCCCGAATATGAATCATCAACTCCTCCCATGTATGAGCGGTATCACGACGGCCCTTCAGAATTTTGACCACACGCTTTGCGGGCAAAGTGGGCTTGATGCCGGAATACTCGAGCAGAGCGCGTGAGACCTCCGGTTGCTTGGCAAGATACTCACATCCACGACACATGAAGCGGTGTTCAATTTCAGTCTTTCCTTTCGGGACCCACGGGAACGGAGCAGTGGTGATTTGGTTGTATTCCGGGCGCATGAAGATAAGGGGGCCTTCGAGTTGGGTCGGGTCGTCGGGTGTTTTGGTTTGCATGTTGCGCATGAATCGATAGGCAGAACCAATCCACACCTCTTCGGGAAACGAATCATGGAATGGGTCTGGGTCATTGGACTTGGCATAGCGACACATATTCTTGCGGTTACCCCACATCTTGATCGCGGCGAGGAAGGCGGATTTAGCAGGGACCAGTTCCCGGCATTCCTCTGTACGAACGAGGGGGAAAGCTGCGTCTTTCCATTTCGAGCCGACAACTGTCATGATGTGCAGCTTTCGGATCTGTTTCTCGCTAATGCAGAAGGCAGACATGGCACTAGAAATGGAAATACACCAGTAAGCCGGGCTGTGAGTGCTGCAGTTGTAGCAGACGCGCTCTGCGAGAGGAAGGAAGAGCAATGTGCCCTGGTGGCCACAGGCTCGGCAGTATGGGTGATGCATCTCCCTGGCAAGGTCGTCGAGGTTCTCGCAGCGATTGATCCCGGAATTCTGATAGAAGACTCGCAGTGGTGTGATGATCTGCATGAGGGGCCTGTAGGAGGGGTGTTGTTCGAGCATAAATCGGGCGAGGCGGGAAGTCTGGCCAAAGGACTCTGCAGAGTCGACATCCAAGGCGCCTATGATCCGGAATAGTAACTCAAGGGGTAGTGCCGACAAAGTTCCAGGGCCTGCGAAGATGGTCTCGGGTGCGATGGAGATAGGAGCGCGCTTTTTGAAACCCTTCAGGCGCGGGGGATCATCGATGCCCTCCAGGGCAACCATCCGACGGAGCTCCTGTTCATCATCCCAGTTGGCGGGATTCGTGGCAAAGGCCCATTCCTTCGAGGAGACAGTTGCCCGGTCAAAGTCGATAGTATTCGTCGCCGCCATCCTGGAGGAGGGGAGCTTGGCCGGTGCAGGATAAGTTCATGGAGTAGAGGGATGATCGAGGTCGAGTCTTTTGCGTGGAGGCGAAAAGAGTTGGTAGCGATGTAGGGAAAGAAAGACAAGAGAAAAGGGAAGAGGGTGAGGGACAAAAGTAGTGTGTGTGTTTGTATCAACAAGCAGTCCTGTGGACGTGTTGACGTGCTTACCACAAACACAACAACATCGTGGAATCACGGAAGTTTCCACAAGATGCCACACCCATCCCAACTGCCCACAGGAGCTAACAATACTGGCATGGACCGCTCGGACAAAATAATACATGGATAACCAGGATATGATAAAACATAGATCAGTTCTAAGATGGATATAAGTTGAAACAAGTGCAGTTAATCTAATGTACAACACTGCGACTATGATATTGAACATCGGCCATCACCGAGACATCATGACAGTATTCCCTACTCAACCTCTTCCATGGGGTTGGCAAGGTGTTCAGTGCGAACGATATAGTCCTCCTCATCCTCGTCTTCCACTCGACCATCAATCATCTCCTCATCATCACCCTCCAGGGAGGCATCAGAATCACCACCAGCAGGTGATCCTTTGCCCTTCTTCCCAGCGACGCCCTTGCCCTTGCCTTTACTGCTTGTCGTCGATTGGCCACTGGCACTGCGAACAATACCGCCAGGCCACTGCTTCAAGCCCTTGATGCGGCCATGAAGACTGCCAACCAAGGAGGCGTCGCCATTGCTCGTGGGTGTTCCCACAGGTGACGGTGATGTTGCGCCCATGGTGAATGCTTCCATCGCTTCAGCAATCGTCTGCGAGCCAACATTTCCATTCTCCTGCTTCTTATCCACTGACTCGAATGTTTGGCGGATGCGTTCGAAATGCTCCAGTTCCTTGGCACTACAAGGGGTCAGTCTCATTTCATCATCCACGATTATTTGTCCGGGCTGGGTTGTTTGTTAATACATACCTGACACTAGGGACGAGTTCCCCTTGTGCGGAGAGGAAGTCCTCTTCCGTCACCGTCACCGACACATCCTCTGGCGTCGCCAGGTGATCGAAGAAGTATGCTGTGGTCACCGGACCACCGGGAAGCTGTTTAATCTTTTCATCAACAGCGGTAGATTTCCGTGTAATAGCCTTCAGCATAGCATCGGAGCAAAGCGCATACAAATCAGCACCAGTGTACGTCAAAGGAAGTCGCTCTGCCACCCGGTCAAGAGATACGTCAGGGTTGAGAGCAAATTTGCGGGTAAGCGCCTCCAGAATCGTCGCTTGCTTCCTGTGCGTATCTGAGACACCCAGGTAGAGCATCTTGTCGAAACGACCAGGGCGCAGCAGTGCTGAATCCAACAGATCCGGACGATTGGTTGCGCCAATCACAAAGACGCCTCCGCTATTCTCCTCTCCGCCGTTCATACCATCCAGTTCAGCGAGCAGCTGACTGACGATACGATCCATGACGCCACCGCTGTCTCCTTGGTTGCCACGCTTGGGCGCCACGGAATCCAGTTCGTCGAAGAACACAACGCAAGGCCGGGCATCTCGAGCACGTTGGAAGACTCTGCGCACGTTCGCTTCGGATTCACCAATATACATGTTGAGCAATTCGGGGCCCTTGACGGAGAAGAAGTTGAGGGAGAACTCGGTGGCAATGGCTTTGGCGAGTAGCGTCTTTCCGGTTCCAGGAGGTCCATAGAACAGGATACCGCTGCGCTTCTTCATGCCCTTGGCAAACAGCTCCGGGCGTTCAAGAGGCAGTTGAATAGTCTCGATGAGAGCGTCCTTAACGTTGGTCAATCCACCAACATCATCCCAGCCGACGTTGGGAATCTTGGGTGCACCAATCGAGTCGGCAAAGTTCTTGCGGGCAGCCTCGACGGCGAAATCAAAGTCGGCTTTGGTGACACCGCGAGCACCGTCACCACCGGCAATCAGAACGTCCCTCACGCAAACTTCAGACCCAGACAGCTGCTTGCTGGCAGTCTCTGCGAGTTTCTCAAGACGGGCAGTCCTGGCAGTCGCAGCGCGCTCCACAACGTCGACCAGATCTCCCGCGACCAAAGCAGCGGTCTTGAGCGCGACGGTTCCCAGCTCAACATCAGCCGATAGCTTGATGCCACGCTCTGCAACCACATTCCGCAGGATACCCTCACGCTCCTTCTCCTCGGGGGCTCCCATCTCAAACTCGTGGGTGAAAAGGCTGCGAATTCCCTCGGGGATTTGTTCAATATCGGTGGTCGTTGCAATAACAACACGAGCCTCGCCCAGAATATCATTCATGGCAGTCACAATACGGTCTGCTGTCAAGACTTCAATGTGCTTGATCAGTAGTGCAGTGCAGTTCGCACCGCAGTGAAACGCCCTCTCCGCACGAGCTTTGAGATAAGCTTCAGTTTTGACGTCGCCGCCGTTCGCGCCACCTTCTGTGAGGATATCGTAGGCATCGATGGGGAATGTGTGGAGGCCGATATCTGCACAGGCGCGTGTCGCGACAGTTGCCTTGCCAATGTGTCGCTGTTGCGATTTCAGGAGTATGACGACGGGTTTCATACCCAGCTGGATAGCCCGTGGGCTGGTGGCTGCGGCCATCAAGTCTCGGATGCGCTGCTGCAAGGGAACAGTGAACGACTGTGGAGGCTCTGTGACGATACCATGGGGTGCTGGCGCATCACCCATGGCCTTGGGGATGGACTTGACGCCGAGCCAGTATTCCCAGCCGTTACCCAGAATACCGGGTACTCGACTGACATCACTACCGGCCTGGACCATGCGAGTGCTGCTGGGATCGATGACCGCGACGCCACCCCATTGATCCTCGCCGGTCTCCTCCAATTCCTCGACACTGGTTGGAGTCACTTGGCCGACGCGGAACCAGGCAACACCGACCTTGCGAGCCTCCGAACTCTCCGGTTTGGATCCCAATCCTAACCGAGAAGTGATATCGTCTTCTTGGTTGGCGCCGTCACCTCCCGCGGTACCAGAGAAGACCGCTCGGCCCAGTCCTTCGTCGACACTGATACCAACAAGATCGCCGCTCTTCAGAATTCTCCGGCGGGACTCAAAGTACTGCTTGAGCCCGGCAAAGAGAGCTGGCTGGAGGACTCGGTCCATCGACAGAGGCGTGGAGACCTTGAGCAGTGTAACTTCCTTCGCCAAAGGAGGGTTCTTCACGGCGCTATTCTTCATGTGGTGCAAGAGGCCAGGCTTTGACATGCCGTTGGCGGCTGCGAAGGTCATCGGGGAGATACGAAGGTACTTGGGGTTCTCGATGTTGCTCAGAAGCAATGGAGGCACGAAAACGGAAGGGGTCAATCGCGTCGGGGCCAGCTGGGAGAAGCTTGAACGGCGAGGGCCAGAGTGGTTGATTGCGTACCGGGGCTTGGCTGATGGAAGCCCTGGCAGGCCAAAGACCTTGACAGGCCGCCAATCTCCAACATCTTCGGACGCATCGTTATTGAAACTACCGAACTTCAGCGAGGCGAACATTCCGAGCTGAGGCTCTTCAGTCGCTTCAATGCGAACCCAGTCGCCCGAGAAGCAACCGATCTTGGCAAGTGTGCTGATATCGACAAAAATGAAAGAGTCCACATCTTCATCATCGCGTGGGCGGGGATGGAGGACCTCATTGGGAACTTGTTGCAAGAGTCCTTCAACCTTGAACACTTTCCCAACTCCGCGACCAGGTCGCATAGTTGCCGATGTGAAGTTCGACGCGACCGAGCCTGGGGTATGGATCCCATCCATCCGTCGACCGCCAGCTCGAGGCGTGGCGGAAGTCATAGAAGACATAACGCCGGATGGAGGTTGAGGAAGCTCAGGCGCGGAAAGAGAAATCATGTCTTCCAGGGAATCGTCAGAGTCCTCACTCATGGAGCCCACTGATCCTTCGGTCTCGGATTCTTCGGCCGCAGAAGTTACGTCAACTTCAGTCTCCCCAGCCTTGTCTTCGGCCGCAGAGTAGAACTGTTCGTTGGAGGTATCGTCGGCTTCATCCTCGGCCACTTGCTTGAGAAGCGCGGATCGCGGTGGGAGTGTTTGTGGTACCCGGTTACCCTGCTGCGGACGAGCCTGAACAAGAACCACCTTTGTCGTCGGCCCCAAAAGACCCTGTGAAACTGGCTCGCAGAAAGAAATGCGAGCCGGTGGCGCGGGCGCATAGGTAATGGGATGTGGCGGAAGAGGAAGTGGGAGAACGTCGCCCACATGCACGAGTCTTTGTGCAGCCAAGGCCTCGCGCACGGCTGCAGTTAGTCGTTGCTCGGCATCAGCCGCTACCTTTTTCGAAGGCCTTCTCGTGTCAGCAGTCTTGCCAACCTTTGACCACACTCCATTAGGCCCGTGGACATTGGATGGGAATCCACCGCCAAACTTGTTCTGTACATCATCGTGGTTGCGCAGTAGATGGCGCTCAACGGTCACAAAGACGGTATCAAGGTGCAGCGGGGCGACATCGAGGAGCCGGATCTCCACCGCCCGGTGAGTCTGGAGTGAATTCCGGGATGCGTCGAGCTTTCCGAGCGCCTGGAGGAATGGTTGCAGGGTATCGGCGGAATCGGGGAACAAAACAGTCGAATGAGAGATTGGTGTTTGAGAGCGCTCTGAGCTGTGAATTCGCACAGGCAGAATGGTCCATGTCTGGTCCTCCACCGAGGAAAAGGTCGGGGAATGCGGGGAAACGGCTACATAGTGAACACCGTCATGCGTCGCAACATCTGGTTCAATGCAACATAGATTCCGTTAGCGATCGCCCAATAGTCAATTTCAATCATAATCGCTCGACCGAGTCATCCTTCTCTCGACTCACCCTGAAGCGATTGCTGCGGAAAGAGGTCCTTGGCCAAGTCCTCCGATAAGAGGCCGACATTGCCACGAAGCTGAGCATCCAGCGCCAGACGAGCAGCGACCGGAGGCTTATTACGAAGGCGCCTCTTAGCGACACGTTTCCGGCGCTGTCGAGGCTGCTGGGAGCTCTGGCCGTAATGATCGAAATCCATTGGCGCGGTGACTCCAATTGCCGTCGGGAAAGAGCGCGGAGAAGGATTGGTATAGGAGGTTTCGGCGAGAAGAGATGACGACGAAAAGGTATGCAAGCCTAAGTAGGCCACCGGCTCACCATTCGACAGGGCCAGGAATGTACGAGTGCAAATGTCGAAGCGCGGGGAGAAGGACGAAATGCGCCGGATCGAGAATCCGGGGGAAGTCAACACGCGGGCAACTCGGCACCGCCCGCCATTCTGCCACTGGCTGTTCCGAAGCCGAGGTTCAAGATGCGCTGCTGCAGCCTGCTGCTGGGGGGTTCGGCGCTCGGCTTTCTGTCGGAGTCGGTCGTATTCTATGTGATCGGCCTGAACTATGGATTATTATGCGCTCTGGCTCTCTCGTCTTCTAGGACGATAACCAAGAGCTGTGCTGCTGTCATATTTCACTCGTCGCAGCGTCAGTGACCCTGTTGGCGGCTCTCGGCTTGTGATCCGAACATGTAGCAGTGCTCTGTACCTTCTATCCATTCTGGCGAGGGCTGGTATAGTTTGTGCCTTAATGTTACATATACAGACAACCTTATTTTATCCTGGATTCCCTTTTGGAATATTTCAGTTGCTGAAATTCATCTCGCAGAATTCGACGGATAATAGGCCTGGGCTTGGTAGTGACTTAGGTCTAGTAAAATGTATATCTCGCACTGGCATGCTGGACCTATGTATGTACCACCATCCGTGACGTGGCTGATGCCAACTGGTTGTAAACAGGCACAATCAAGAGAAAATGTCAAAAAATCCGACTACCAGCGTCAAAATCTACACAAATCCAAATCAGCCAATGCTGCCAACGTGTGGTGTGCATAACCAGACTCAAGCGTGGTCGAGCACATCTCCGCCGAGGCTTCTCCACAACGCCAATGGTCCAGGTGGATAGCCCTGATTTCGGATCATCGGATCTGGAGATATGCATCTTGGCAATATGAACTACGAAAACCCAGACAAAATGGGAGAGATTACAGCTATGCCTGGTGGGTTGGAACAGATCATCCTGTCGACGCCAGTGCAGTGCCGTGCCACCATCGGACAGACTTCCAGGAAAAAATGCCTCCACGGAGAGAATCTTAATGCAGGTTGGATTCGCCCGCCGCGACCCTTAACTCACGGTAGATCTTCTGATACGAATGAATTCTGAACTTGGGTAGATTTGTATGCAAGGGCACCTCCATCTTACCCAGCATGATGCCTGGGCGCCACGCCTCAGATGTAGCAGTGTCATGTGACCTTTGATATCGGTGCCAGGCATCATTTGCATTCAGGTCCCCATAGATATCATTTGAATGAAAAATGGGCTGATAAACCAGGAGATACCACCAGCATTTGTGCTCTGTCTTGCTAGCTACAGATTCGGCTAAAGGGGCCAAGTAGAAGCCAGCCACTGGAGTCGGGTATACCGACAACTTGCAATGGCTTTAGAATAGGCGAAAGAGCATCAGTGCCGGACTCGAATCATCTCTTCTAAGTGTCGCTCAGAACCTACTTATGACTCCTTCATGTGGAGTATAGATTCTACAATAGACGCTGGCGCCTACGGTCGCCTTGAGGGAGCCTAGTAAATACCCACTACAGCCTGGAGGCTAACTTCTACCTAGTAGGCGCCCGTGAGGTTAGTCACAGCTCCATGAGGATATTAAATAGTCAAGTCAAGACCACATTCTTCATTTGTACCTTCCACTTCACTCAAGCTGTCCCATCACCCAAGACAGAACTCGCACCACAGTCGGAGATAGTCTTCACCGCCACATTTCCCTCTGAAACCCACCACGAGCCTATCAGCGGCCCGGATTGGGACTGCTGTGGCGGAGTGACCAGCCCCAACGATCTGGAGGGATGGCCAGGTTAGCTTCAAAATCAGGCAGACAAGAAAACGAAACGCAAAAAAAAAACTGCCAGTCGATACGAGATTACCGTATACGAGGACCGGCCAAATGGCCGAGCCATCCGCGAGAGGCTCAAATTCATGTGTGGCGGGTCCACCCAGGAAATCCAGACTCATCGGACGGCGATATCCGTTTGGTTACGGTCGTCAGGGTCGTGAGGGTCTTTTTTTGATTGAGCAATTGCATGTTTCCCGGCCCATCATTCGTCCGTGTGGAATGTGGGTGCGGAGATCAGCGGATCGGATGTGTTCTTGCCCCGGACAACTGGCCTGGCAGGGCTAACTTGCCAAGTATGCCTGCTCATAGGTAAGCAGGAGGCTTAGAAGTTGGAGCTCATGAGCTAAAGGCTAGTGTGCCGTCTTGCTGAAGGGTTTTGGAATGGGACGATATTTCCGCCTTCTTTTAGGCGGCCGAATATCTGACGTCGCCCTGCAGAAAAGATTATCTGGTGAGACGCTGACGACGCAGGCAGTGATTTTTTCACTGATTTTGAATGGAAGAGGAAATGCGCACCCCTGGTCGTAGGGAAACCTTGTTACAAGGGGCCTTGAGGCTCTGGCATTGGAGGGCACCCCAAGGCCAAAAGGGCCAAAAGGATCGGAGCAATTCTGGCTCCGCGGATCCCGTCGTGTTCCAATTTAGGAGTCCGTGGTGGAGTTGTATTTTTACCGTTCGTAACGGGATGGGGCCATGTGTTTGAACTTCGACAAGGCGAAAAAGGTTGGGGTTCCCATATTTTTCGAGGGACTCGGTCATCCTTTGACCATACTTGGGCCACGCTCTTTGGCCCTTGTGCCCGCCCGAACCGCTGACGGTGACAATACCATACCCTTGGCAAAGCCAATCAGCGGCAATTGCAACCTGCTCAGCCATCGCACACGATACTCCTTCGGTGCTAGCGTCTTTTGACCATCAGGCAGACATCGAACGCGCAAGTCCACTCCGTCTGCTCCGTCATCTTCCCTCCTGCACTCTCCACGATTCCTTTTCTCTCGTCGTATTTGCTTCTCGCATTCAGCACCTCTTCTGCCATCGCCTGCTTTGTGTAGAACCTCGTTGTCGCCAGTATTCATCGATACAGGTGGCCGAACTGCCCCTCTTCCGCCTTGAAAGCGCCCTGGTCGATTAAGGGTGTTACCCGTTTCTCCATCATCGACCGTTGCGAACGTCGATCAACTCCGTTCGGCCATCGATCGCTCTCATAGATTTTGTCCTCGATTCGTGTAGGCTTTGAAAGGCCTTTGGAGTGCGCTCGATCGGTTGATCCGTTATCCTGCCATCCTGCCTAGCAACGATAGCCAACCCCCGCTCGAACGTATCGCCTTCCGTGGTCTCTTGTTCCTGGATCTGTATTCCAGGGCTTGATTCCATCATCACGATTCTTCCACGCTCAGTATATTGTCGACACAGAAGGGCACCAGTGCCCTCTATAACGTTCCGCTGCGAAATCGCCAGCCGGACCAATCTGGAGCCCGGGCTTAGTCTCTGACTCCATCGTACGTCACATCACGAATCAGCCGAATCATTCATTTGGTGAGTCACTGGGATTTAGCCAATCATCCTAGACAATCTGTCCTTTCGGGGCATGGGGTGCAGTCGTACTAACGCTGTAAACGACGCAGAACCAATCCATCATGGTGTCTGCTCAATTCGAGTCCACTCGGGTGCATCCGCGTCGGCGGCCCGTATTAAACACGTCGCTGGCCCCCGAGGCGGAGTCAAGTTCTTCCAAAATGCAACTGAAGAAGGGCGAGACGTTTAATACCCCGACTAGCCCGCCGTCGAGTGATAGTGATCCAGTGTTGAACATTCGATCTCTTCCTCGTCGCTCGCCAACTTCTCTTGACGCTCTTGAACTTAGTGAACAGCGCATGGCGTCCATTCTTGAGCGCTTGACCCTCGACGATCAGCCCGAGGAGAAATCGTCTGCTGCTGAGGACGTCGATAGCGTTCGTGGTGTAAACGAGTCCAATTCTGCCGTCTCCGGTGCCTCGAAGCCGTCGACCGAGGACGGGTATGATCTGTTCCCTTCGCATAAGCAGCAACAACAACAACGCGATCACGACCATGGCCACGAGTCCGACAGTGGGCTGGGGTCATCAGTCAGCAGCGAGTCGCTGCCTGATGCCGCTGAAAAAGGTGTGTAGCTGATTGGCTCCCCCGCTGCCCCACAGCAAACAATCGCTCCCCAGCCCTATCTTTTTTCCTATTTGGGCAATAGCTAACCTCCTTTTTTCCTATTTGGGTAGTGAATAGGAATGACTCCCACCTAGGACAATCGGCTATCACGACTGCTGCCTCAGACTTTGACCAAGGCACCACTCCACGACGCCAATTGTCCTACTCGGCGTGCAAGCAGATAGAGCGCTATGTCCTGGTCCCCATACTGAAGGAGGCCAAGCTCAAGCCGTTCCATCCCCTCGTCCGGACAATCCCAAGTCGCATTGTGAACAAGCAGATTGTTTGCCTCCGAGATCTCGAGAAGATTCTCCTATGGCTCGCTCCTGTAAGTCCCCTCGTTTCTTCTGCCTTCTCCTTCTCCACCTGCCTTTCTTCTCCAATTTCCTGCTTCGCCAACTTTCTTTCTTTCCCAATCTCTTCTTCCTTCCCACCTTTCCTCTCCTCGCAACTGTTCTCCTCCGCCATCTTTCTTCCTCTCGCAACTCTCCTCCCACCAACTTTCTCCCCTCTTCCGCTCTCTTCCCTTTCCTCCTTTCGCAACTCTTCTACCTCGCCAAATTTCTCCCTCTCCCAATCTCTTCCCTCACCACCTTTCCTCCTTTCTCAACTCTCCTCCCATTTTCGTCCCACATCCTCCCCCTGGACGTCCGCTCTTCCTCCTCTCGTCTCACCTTCCTCCCACCTTCTACCTCCGTCTCTTTTCTCTTCTCAATACTTCCGGCGTTCTGGTTGAAGCTCATAAGGTCTCTTGCTTCAGAAATTCTCGGCGTCTCGCTCTTCTTATCTCAGCTTCTGCGAGTTCACCATCCAGTGTCTCCACACCTCGACGTCTCATCTCAACTCCCGGGATCAGCGACTTCCCGCTGATCGCCCTTACACTAACGGTTACTTCGTCGACCTCGTCACCCAGGTTCGACGCTACGCCGCCATGATTCAGGCTAATCGCCAGCGGGTCCAAATGACCCAGGACACTCAGGCTCAGTCCGCCAACAAGGACGAGTCGTCCTCCCTGTGAGTTGACCTGACCCGGGTTTGCTCCCAAATTTCACCAAACTGACGAGTTCACAGGATTACTTCCGCCGCTCTCGAGGGTGGTCTCTCCAAGAACGGACGCCCTGTCGAGTTGGTTATCCTGCAGGATGGCAAGCTCATTTCTATGTCCACTGGCCTCCCCTACGAGGGCGATGCCCCTGCTACCTACAAGCGTGCGATCACTCTCGATGAGGATGATCTCGATGAGGGTGTCATGCGCTCCATGGCTCGTCGCAAGAAGAACGCGCCTCCAATGGACATCAACCAAAAGTGCTCTCACTGCGACAAGGTCTTCAAGCGTCCTTGCGACTTGACCAAGCATGAGAAGACCCACTCGCGCCCCTGGAAGTGCACTGACACTACCTGCAAGTACAACCAAATCGGCTGGCCAACTGAAAAGGAGCGTGATCGCCACATGAATGACAAGCACGCCGACAGCCCCAACACCTTCAACTGCATTTTCGAACCCTGCACTTACTCCTCCAAGCGTGAGAGCAACTGCAAGCAGCACATGGAGAAGGCACATGGCTGGCTTTACGTTCGCTCCAAGCACAGCTCCCGCGTTCTCGGTAACAAGAGCAAGCGCGGCATCCCTTCCCAGGCCACTCCCGACCCCCTCGATGTGTCTACTCCGACATCTGGCCCGACCGACTTCAGCACACCTAGTGTGGGTCCGACTCCATCTCCCTTCGAGGCGAGCATCGATGACGAGGAGGAAATTGCCTTCAACTTCGCGGACCTCACTACTCAGCCGCCGGGTATGCGCAATAACAACATGGTCAACTTCGCGGCCCCCCCTGCTCAGCCGCCGGGTATGCGCAATGACAACATGGTCAACTGGGCGAACCTCCCTGATCAGCCGCCGGACTTAAGCAATCCCAGCTTCGAAGTGATCAGAAGTATTTTTGTCGATGATGATGATCTGAACGGTTACTACAACTCGATTGGTGCCAGCCACTCCGCTCGTGTCGACTCCGCTCGAGTCGTCTCCCCTGGTATCAATCAGCCAACTGGTTACGACAACACTGCTGGATTTGACCTTTCTACCGGGCATGATAACTCGGTTGATTACACCAATTCGACTGGTTATGGTAACTTCCCTGGTCTCGACAATTCCACCGGTGTCAACTCCCCCACCGGTTTCGACCACTCTGGTTACCAGGCATCTTCGGCGGGTATGACCAATGACCGGATTTTCTCCCACTTTGACCAAAGTCTCGCCAGCCTGCAAGCTCAATTCGCGGGCGCTGACCGGGAGAGCCTGATCCCATCCCTTCTGTCGGAGCCCGTTCCGGACCTCTCGTCTGGATCTCTGTCTGGCTCCCTATCTCTTGCTCCATCCCCTCAGGGGACTGCCGACACCGGCAGCGTCACCATGGAAATCGACTGGAGTAACCTCAGCAACATGGACAATATGGAAATGTCCAGCGGCATGGAGGACCTGGCTTCGTTCCAGGTGGATGGTGTCCAGTGTGGCGCCTATGGTGATGTGTCCGGTCTGTCTCCGGGCGCTCAGGGAAGCATAATGTTGTATTCCCCGGAGTCCGGCCTCTCTGGTGACAATATTTCGGCCAACTTTCCCTATGGCCTCCCAGCGGCCCAGCAGGCGTTGGGTGACTTTACCCTTTTTGGCGACGCCCAGCTCCAGGGCGTTAGCCAGTCGCAGGGCGCTTTCGCCGACTTCGACTAGGCGTCGGTCGGTGCAGACCTGGAGACGATGGAGAACCAGCTGGAGCTGGATATGCTTTCTGAGATGTTGGGACTCCCCTCGTCTCTGTCCTCGTAGATGGATTTCTTCTGCGGTTTTCGTTTTTTTGCTACATGCAATTTTGCATGTAGCTCGTGACCCGTCACATTTTCCTCGATTTTCTTAGTTTAATCTGTTCTCAGCTAAGAATCTAATGACTGAATCTGATCTGATTTTTGATATTTCTTTGTCTCTGATTCCAATTAATAACTTAGGATTTCTGGTCTTACTGATCAGCTAAGATAGATATTAGCTATGAATACTTACTTAGACGAGTGTCCTATGCTACACTAATACTTTATATCCTCTCTATCTATCTCTGTTGAGAGAACTCCACATATGACCGTATAGGCTCAAAACATCGCTCATGAGCAGTGCTGGCCTAGCGGTCGACCCTCTTGCATCTTTATCACTCGTTAGAATTTTTCTCCTTATCTTCTGTGAATATCCTTTCTCGGCATCTCTCTCCTCTCGACATCTCCGAGGGCTTACACACTTCGCAGGAGCCTTTTGAAGGCGTTCGATTCCCGATAAACATCGGGAATGTTGGAGGCCCCTTCATAGGGTCTTACAACCAGCCAGGAACAGCTCCCTGCTGCTGCCTATAACGAGGGCTTAGGTGCTGGCTATAAGCCGTACCCTGATATTGATGTTCAGATGAACGTTCCAGCCGGTGACTATCTGAACGGCGCTGGCACTCATGCTTAGATATCGACTATTTCCTGAGGTTCGTTCCTAATAAACATTGATAATGCTAGTCACTAACTTTTCTTTCCTAGTTCTCTTTCCTCATTCTTTCCTAGTTCTCTTTCCTCATTAACTTTCTTCCATCGTCAACTCTCCTCTATCGTCAACTCTCCTCCGTCGTCAACTCTCCTTCTCCGTCCATTCTCGTCCCTTGTCGACTATCCTCCTCTACTATATAACCCTTCTACCCTCTCCTTTATTTTTCTTCCTTTCTCTATTCCTCCTCCGGTATCAGCACCGTTCTCTCGCTTACTATGCACCACTACTTCGCTAGGGCGGCCTTTCCCCGGGCGCCCAGGGAAATATCATTTTGACAACAGTCTCGCCAACCTTCAGGCCCCATTCGCGGCTGTTGACCGCGAAAATTTCTAGGGGAAATCATTTCTGGTGGAAATACTTCCACCAACTTCCCCTTGGGTGGCCTAGCGGCCTAGACCTTCTCCAGCTTCGAAAACAGTCTCGCGAGCTTCCAGGCTCAATTCGCGGCTGCTGACCGCGATCATTTCTGGTGGAAATACTTCCATCAATTTCCCCTTCGGTGGCCCCGCGGCCTAGGGATATCATTTTGTCATTTTGACAATACTCTCGCGAGCCTACAGGATCAATTCGCGGCTGCGGGCCGGGAAAGCCCCATCCCACTCCTTCTGTCGGAGCCCGTCCCCGACCTCTCTGGTTCCATATCTGGCTCCCTGTCACTGGCTCCATCTCCTCAGGCGACTGCCGACACCGGCAGTGACAACTTTGAGTTCGACTGGAGTAGCTCGAACAATATGAACAGCATGGAAATGACCCAAGATACGGAGGGCATTACTTCGTTCCAGGTGCAGCTGCCCGCTGCCGCCCCCATTAATGGCTTTGGCGATGTCGAGAAGCCATTTTTACGATGTCTAGTTATCAGGTGCCTACGGTCAAGTGTCTGGTCTTTCCCCTGGTGCACAGGGAAATATTATGCTGTTCAGCCCGGACTCGGGGTTGTCAGACGGGAATATCTCCAATGAGTTCCCATTTGCTCAGTCGATGGCCCAGCAGCCTTCGACTGATTTTACCTTGTTCGAGGACTCCGGTCCTCAGCAACTAGGTTATGACCAGGTTATCGGTATCCAAAGTGGTCAGTCGCCGGAGCCGCTCGTCAATTACGACTAGGTGTCGTTTGACGAAGCTCGAAGGCAATGGAGGCTCAACTCGCGATCGACAATATGTCGGAGCTGCTTGGCCTTCCTTCAATGCTCGCGAAGTAGATAGACATTTGCTGCGCCTTTTCTTTGGTACATACACCTTGTATGTCATCGTGATCTAGAACGAATCTATTTGATCTCTTCTTATCTGGTTTTGTCCAGCCAAGCTAGTCTAATAATGAAATCTGATCCAATTCAAATTTATTTTTCTTCCGCCCTTCGTCTATTAGCTTATTAGTTATGATTCTTCTCGTTAGCTTAAGAATTCGATAATAGATCCGACTTATAACTATATTCCCTCCCTCTCCCTCGCTATGTAAAACCCCCTCCACCTCCTTCTCCCCTACCTTCTACTCGGGAGCTTCCGTCCTTCCCTAGTTAGCATCAAGAATGCTAGTTATCGACCTTCTTTCTTTCCCAACTTTGCTCCAAGGTTCTTTCACCAACTATCTTCCTTCGCCAACTCTCCTCCTCTCCTCTCCCGACACCAGCCTCTCGGATGGGAACGCGACCAACAACTTCCAATTCAAGCAATCCATCGCCCAGCAACCTATGGAGAACTTTACCCTTTTCGAGAACTCCGCCCCTCAGCTGCAGGTTGATAGCGGCTAGATTTGACAACACTACTGGCTACGAGAACGCCGCTGGATTTGACAACTCTACCAACTCAGTTGGGCATGAACTGGCTATAATAACTCCACAGGCCACCACAGCTTGACTGCCTACGATAACTCGGCTATCTGACGACTATCGCTCTACCCTCCACTTCGCTTTCTTTCCTTTCTCTATTCCTCTTGCGGTGTTAGTACCGGTTTCTCGCTTACTCCAAATCACCACTTCGCCAGGGTGGTCTTTCCCCGGGCGCCTAGGGGAATGTCATTTTAACAACACTCTCGCCAGCCTCCAAGCTCAATTCGCGGCTGCTGAGCGCGTGAGCCTCATCGCAGGCCTTTTATCGGGCGTTCCCGACCTCAGCGCGGGTACTCGGTCTGGGAACCCTGTCTCTGGCTGCATCCCCCCAGATGATTGCCGACACCAGCAGCGATAACTTCGACATCGACTGGAGTGGCCTGGGAAACATGAACAATATGGCAATGTCTGAAAACACGGAGGACATTACCTTGTTCCAGGCGCAGCTGCCCGCAGCTGCCCACGTCGAGGGCTTGGGTTCTAGTTATAAGTCGTACCCAGATGTTAATAGTCAGCTAAACTTTCAAAATGCCGAGGCCTACCTAAAAGACGCTGGTAGCCATGTGTCCGGTCTGTCCCCAGGCGCCCAGGGGAGTATCATATAATACTCTCCGGACACTAGCCTCTCGGAAGGGAATGTTATCCGCAACTTCCCATGTTCGCAGCTTATCGCACAGCAGCATGTGGTGGACTATACTCTTTTGAGAACTGTGCCGCAGCAAGAACAATTATAAGGCCTATTCGTCGATTACGACTAGGCGTCGTTCGACGAAGCTTTTGCGGGTATAGAGGGCCAGCTCAAGATCGATATGATGTCAGAGTCCCCTTCACCGGTGTTTAGAACCATTTGTCTGGGTTATATCCTGGTGCTAGGAAACTTGGTGCTATCTAGTCTAGACTTGGGGCTATTTGATGGGAATATCTACGGATTTGCTCTCTCCATGGCTTAGCAGCCTTCGAGCGATTTTCCCTTGTTTAAGGATCCAGTCCTTAGCAACAGGTCTATAGCTAGGGCATTTTAAGTGGTCAGCAGCAAACGTTTGTTAATAATGACTAGACGTCATTTGACGGAGCCTTTACTGCTCTGAAGGGGCAGCTTGAAATTGATATGATGCGGGAGCTGCTATGTCTCCCTTCGACGCTGGTAGCATAGATAGACATCTGCTGCGTCTCTTTTTCGGTAATATACACGTTGTTGTATGTGATTCATAACCGATATATTATTCCATAAAGCCAAAGCTGGTTGACAAATCAATGACTAGAGAAAACTTGACATTTATTACTGAGAGTTGCATCTATCTAGTCATGGATAATTGAGATGCACCCTTGCCCACGTCACCCCCTTTAGCTACTCTTGTGCAGCTTGGTCCACCGCGCCCTCGGACTGTGTGCAGCCGCCTTAGGCTGACGGTTACGAGTGCAGACACCCTTCTTGTTACCATCTACGCGGTAGATGCCCAAGCTAGTCTGGAAACCCGCAAAGTTCCAGACATGCTCGCCAGCCATAGCCTCAAAGCGATCGAACACCCGGTGGTACATATCCAGCATTTGAGTCTGGAACTCCTCGCTCCAGGGCAGACCGAGGACAGAGTACAGACCTGCAAGGGTATCGGCACCATACTCGGTCATGACGATTGGTCTGTCGAACTTATCCTGCAAGCCGCGTAGCTCCTTTTCCAGAGCTGCCTCTGCTTCCGCAAGGTCGCCGGTCCGCCGACATGCTCGGCAACGAGGCGATCATTGACATAAATCCGACCATGGTGCGTAGCGGAATCGGCTCGCAAGAGATATTGCTCCTGAGACCAGCCCTTGGGGACGATCACATCGCGCTGATAATACACCCAGCCGACATGGTTGTGGATCTCAGGATCGACGAAGATGTCGTTGGATGAGGCGGGGACTGGGCATTCAAGGCCCTTGGGCAATGGGGCTGTCCACGGCCGAGCTGTGTCGTTGGGGCCAGATGCGAGGGAGAATTTCCACAGGCCATCCAGGTTTATAAGCTCTCGATAAGCAGCCCGCTGCGGCTTTAGCTTTATCAAGGGTTGTTCAGTTGGAGACAAGCCATCGCGCGCACGAAGCTGGACGGCAGGAACACACAGAGACGGAGAAACAGGAGCGAACAAAGACAACCCTGTGAGGAACTTCATGGCTGCTGGATCAAGATATTTGGTTCATCTGGGCATCATAGCTTGTTATAGTTGAGCACATATATAGTTTTTTTTTCTGAGAAGACATCGGCAATTGACCTCTGGTTGCATCAGGATCTGAGTAGTCGGTCAATATATCCCTAACAGCCATGCTTCGATATCGCCAAGACGCCAAGAACCGGGGAGAAGAGGTCGTAGCTGTATCCCAGGGTCTTTTGGGTCTCTTGCGAGGGCCCGAGAGACGGCATAGATATCCATTACCCTATAGTTCGGCAATCAACTTGCCTTCTTCCCCGTAACGGTTATTGATGCAACATTCTAGCGCAGTGAATCGGCTAGCTGAGCGAGTTAGACCGGGGAAACGATATATGTTGTGTTGTTAGAGTTGGAGTGCGCCTGGCAGCCAAGTTTCGTCAGGACTCAGGGCCTGATTTCAGTCGATGTTGTTGAGTGGGAAGTATTGAGTCGTGAGGATTCCAACACAACGATCCAAAGACCAGATGAAACAGCGTCCTGGCCGATAGTCTATTCGATCCAAGACTGCTTCTCCTTGGGCTACTCTTCAACCGATGGATCTATTCCCGCCTCGGCCCGTCATGGAAGCGAACCGTGCGGGTGCGGGTTTTGTGGGGAGTCAACGGGGAAATGTGGGGGAATATCAGGGACCATGGACCCCTATCCTCGATTTCTCTAAGCTCCCTGGTTATGCGCAAAGTAAACTCTGCATCTGAATGTCGAATACTATGTATAGGTCCCTGATGAGACCAAGCACCACTCAAGGCTTATGCACCGCCATCTGGTGACTTTGGCTCGGTCCCCGAATGGAACGGTTAAGCTCGACCAAATCACTTCTTCATACGGCACCGTTCCCCGGACTTTTGTTATCAATAAGGAGGGTACATTGATGGCTATCGGAGATCAGGCCTCATCTAATGTGGCCATCATCATGAGGGATCCGCAGAGTGGAAAGCTTGGAAACCTGGTCGCTAGCTTGCGGGTTGGAGAGCTCGGCCAAGCTACTAATTCGTCGACTGGTTTGAGCAGCGTTATATGGGAGGAATGAGCTCTTTTATCCAGCCTAAAGCTTCAAGAAAACATCAATATATGAATACAATCTCTCTAGAAGAAAGAAAGATCTACTAAAGCCAGTGAGACCCTAAATATGAGCTGCAATATGAAATTTGGTCACACGATGTCCGATGGTTTACTTATTATCTGAGGAAGCATCGAAGATCGCACAAAAACTTGGTGTTATCATAAGACCACACAATAGAAAGTTTGATATTTCAATCGAGACACTTTCATCAGCAACCAATAACAGACATTTCATACCCTCATAGCTCGCCTAGTCCATCGCATCAAAACCAGTTACAGCACATACTTGAACAGCGGAGACTTATCACCCATGTCAAACAGCTCATCCTCAGTATACTTAACCCTCGCCTCATCCGCAACCTTAGCCTTCTGCGCATTCCCCCTCTTATAACTCCACTCTAGGAAGAAAGCAACAAACAGTCCACCCCCAGCAAGCGCAAGACTAAGCCCAAAGCCAGTGGGGTACTTAGGCTTCTCCTTCTCAATGTACATGAAACTTCCAATAATGCCACCAATATTTCCAACGCAGTTCATAAGAGCGATGCCGATGGCTCGTCGCGACGATGGAGCAATGTTGTTCGCGTTCCAGGATGCCGCGGCGGATTGAATCGGGTAGATACCGGCCACGGCGAGGACGACTGCGAAATAGGCTACGCCTCGCTTGGCTTCGAGTGCGCCGTTGAGGGACATCAGGATTGCGTAGGCCACTATCACGATTACCATGGGGATGGCTACGAATGGCATGCGCCAGTAGAAGCGATCGGATAGTCGGGCGAAGATGATGGCTGAGATGGCTGCGACGACGTATGGTGGGGCGGAGGTTAATTGGGCGTTGGTGGAGCTGAAGCCCATTGCTTTGGTGATGGTTGGAAGGGTGAATTTGGTTCCTGATTATAGGTAATTTGATTAGCTCAATCCCAAGTAGGAAGATGAATTGGAGGAATGGTCTTACCATAAGACAGCGCTGACTGGCACAGCAAGAAATAAGCCTGCACGTAGATTCTCCAGTTCTGAAGCACCTTCTTCAGGTCTCGCATCTTGAAGTTGGACTCTTCACTGCTGGTTCCGCCTTGCTTGATAAACATTGAAAGCTCGAGGAATCGAATCTCCTCGGCAGATAGCCAGCGCGTAGAGAAAGCAGGTGTGTCAATGAGGAGGAAGAAACACATCACACCCAAGACAACACTCAAAAGTCCTTCGAGGATGAAGATCCATCGCCATCCTTCCAGGCCACCGATGCCATTCATCTTGGCGATGGCGGCGGCAAGAAGACCAGAGAAGGCACCGGACAAGGCACTGGCGCAGTAGAAGTATGAAATGCGGAGAGCGAGGTCTTTGGGCATGTACCAGTAAGAGCAGAGATAGATTGCACCGGGGAAGAAGCCAGCCCTATTTTGTCTCGTGTCAGTCATGTACACCGTCAGAGGCAGCGAGGATCAGAGATCCGTACTCAAAGATACCCAGCAGCACGCGAGTAGTCATAAGACCTGCAAAGTTCTTGACCAGTCCAGTGCATGTCATGACGATTCCCCAGCTGACGACAAGAACGCCAAGGTAGGTTGAAGGGCGCTTGAACTTCTTGAGAAGGATGTTGCTTGGAACTTCGAACAAGACATAAGGGATGAAGACTATGGCAAACGTAAATCAGCCGATCAATAAAAGCTCTGGACTCCGAAATAGACAAGTGATAGCAGTACTCACAGATTGAAAGTACAGTGTTGTACTGAACACCCGTCATCCCCAGATCCTCAACCATGCCCTCGATTTTGGCATTTCCGATATTCGCACGATCGATATGGCAGATCAAGTATAGCAGCGCCAGCATAGGGACCAAGCGAACGTCCACTTTACGAAAGACCTTCTTTCGACGCTCCTCGGGGAAACCAATGTAGAATTGCTCATCGTCAGGGGTTAAGCCCACGACACGGAAAGTGTCAATCTCCGTGACGTGTGAAGGCTTAGGGAGAGTCTCGAGATGAGAAGGCTGATCAGCGATCTCGACATCATCCTTGCGGATAGATCCAGGACCCATAGCTGCAGTATAATCCGACGGAAGTTGCACGACGAAGCTGTAGATTCACCTAGCAAGATCAAGAAAGTCGACAACCACAGAGTCGATGTCTCCAAGACAGTCCACGATCCATCTCCCGCAGCGAGGGGGAGATGAATCCAATATATACACCATTTCGGATATCCCCTCTTGGCAACAAACACGCCGCCAGGGTCTCGCATCACGACCTGAGCTTGACAGCCACCTCATCCAAGCTCCCGCCCATACAGCCCCCCCTTCCCCGGTCTTGGCAACCAGTCTTGGCAACCAGCGGTGGGGGTCTGATAACCTAAATTGCGGGGGAATTGAGGGAGGCCACGGCACTTTGACTCTCCACTCGAAAGCCTCTTCCGATGTCATATGTGGAAAATTTGGCTGCGCGTGGTCCGCAAGGGCGGATAAGTGTCCACTCACAGCTTCGTTGGCCTCGTGGATGGGCTCAGATACGGTATACCCCGTACTTTGGTGCAGGCCAATGCTATTGGAGTCTTGCGGGGTAAACAACTGAGATACTTCTCCGGGCTTTCTCCGCGTTGCCAAGAGGTCTTTTTTTCCGAAGTTGGGCCCGGAAATGTCCTGGAAAAGACCCGTCTCCAGTGCGGAATACGTGAACGCCACATGAATCGTAGGATAAACATGGGGGTTGATAGGTCATGTTCGTATAACAGCTTGAAAGACTAATGAGAGTCTAAATTCTGAATCTAGCTGACCGTAATTCAACGAATAGGAATGCTTTGGTAGTCTCAATATTGGAGATACTTTTATCTTATACCCCCACAACCAGTATCTAAAGAGAGACAGACATACTGTAAAATTTTGCCTACATGAACTGGTGGCATCCCATGTCCTGACCTCATATTCTCGAAGACAATAAGACTCATCACCTCATTGGTTCGGAGGGAGAGCATTTGTTTCAGCTCAAGGAACCTGATTGGTATACCAATGAGAAAGAATACCATGTCGCTGCATGCAAGTGGAAATTATATTCTTGTATTTCACCCCCTTCTATTTAACATGCAAGTTATCCCCGTTCTGTCCTCGAATTGCCGAGCTTCGCCAGGATAAGCATAACTTCTCTTTATCACCTGTCCATTGTCACTGTAACCACATAGTACCAGCAATGGAACGCAAACCAAGCACCTCATCAAATGCAACCAGCAAAACCTAACAATGCAAAGGCCATTTTCAGACCCAAGGTCATCACGAAGTAAAAAACAAATGCAAGATATTCGTGGTATCAGGTTGCAAGAACAAAGGAAGCAAAAAAAGCATAGGTAGACCACGCAACGCATGTCTAATCGGCCAGCACATGTCGCAGCATCACCACGAATGGATCCATCAATTTCAGAACCTCGGTCACTTCAGGCTTGATGGGCTCGCCGGCTGTGCGGCGGAGTTGATCTTGTTTCTTGATGCGGCGACGGCGCTCGACGGCGATCGGGTCGTCTTCATCGTCTTCTTCGTTTTCGTCTTCGGAGTCGGAAGCCTCGTCAGAAATGGCAAGGTCTTCAAGGTCGGCCTAGAGGGAAATAGTTAGAACTGCGTTCGAGGAACGGTAGACGGGGGAGTATGTGATAACCTACCTCGTCAAGACCAAAGTCGCTGCTGTTGAAGGTAGCTGTGCCCGGGATCGTCTCTCCGGCTGTGCCTTCGGCGGCCATCTTCTGCCGTGTCTTGTTTAAGTGCCATCTCTTGCGGTCCTCCTGCCACTTGATCAGGGCATTGATTTCTTCCAGCGCAACATCCTTGTCAACCTGACCGACTCCCACGGCACCCTGGAACAATGCGTTCATGTCCATCTTACCGCCTCGTGGGCCCTTGCGCAGGAACTCAAGGATCTCCTCAATCCAAGACATCAAGGATTGGAAGAGCCCGTTGTCGTGCAGATGCACCTCGTGAATAAACTTGTAAAAGTTGTCCTCGTGGCGCGCACACAGGTCAATGAAGGCCTGCACGGTCTGATTCGGGTCGGCCGATGCATCCTGGCGCTGGGCGCTCTCAATCACCGAGATCGCGTCGTCAGCGAACAAGGCGAAGTCAGTGATGCTGCTATACACATTGGCGGACTTGTACACCCGGACGAGTGGCTCGTAGAAGATTGTGAACAGGTCACGGAATAGCTGGAGGGTGACGGGCTCCTCGACGATGCTGAGCATCATCGCCTTGTCGCGTTGACGGGTGTACAACTTCAGAAGCTGCTTCATATTGGCGAACCATTGAGCACCCTGCTGCATCTCCAGGTCGACATTGTCGACGGCATAGTTCCATGCCACCCAACTGTTGAACACCTTGCCAATTTGCTCAGGAGTCAAGTCGGGCTGAATGAGCTCAGAGCGCAGGATGGCGACGATGATGTCGACGTCTTCCGCCTCGGCCTCTTCTCGAATGATATTCTTAATATCCTCGTTGGCATCCACGAAACTCTTGAGTTTCTGGGTCAAGATAGTGTCTTGAACCTTGACAGCCAGAGAATTAATGGACTTCTGGAAATCCTTGATGCCTTCATTCAGTGTCATGGAGAAGATTCGCTGCAAGAGCGACCGTGACCCGAACGGTTGAGCTAGGAACAGGTCTAGAACGCTAGACATGACCGCCGCCGGGTTGGCGATACGGATCACATTCTTCATCAATGTGTAAGGGACAAGGCCGTGGATTCGCTTGGCCTGTGCGAACATTTCGGGTGAATTGTCTTCGGCGAGGAACAGGTGGTATATAGTTGCAGCAACCCTAATCCAGTTAGTCAAGGACGAAAACGCATTGCAGATACGGGGATAGCGACTCACTCAATACGCAGCCATTCGGCAAATTTCTGGTATTGCGGGCTGAGCTCTGCAATACAGGGTTTCTCCCGTATCTCGGCGAAAAGCTTCGTCAGACCATCTAGCAATACTATATTAGCACGGGCCTCATGGTCTTGAACAGCCAGAATTTGAACATACTGCTCTCCACGATGTCCCTTCGGAATTGCTCCATGTAAACATCTAGCTCGGCGGCGCGTTGTCTGGCGATTTCGTAGAAGCGTTTCTGCTCCTCGATTCTCACTGCATCCATTTCCTTGCGTCGTTTCACATCGATCAATTCCTCCTCATTCAATGAGATTGGCTTGGAAGTCAAAAATTCCACCATGGCTTTGGACTCGGCAATCCGCTTGTTCTGCAACATAGTGCGCAGGAACGCACGAAGAGAGACGCGCTGTTCCTCGCGGTACAGTACCGTCTGTCGTGATACGACCTCTGTTGATGCACGCGGGGATTTAGATCGCAAGGAGCTTTTCGATACCGATCGTCGAACAATACTTGCAGGCGCCAATGTTGTTCGGCCTGTACTTAAGGTTGCCTCGTCCGATACACTGGCATCTTGAGTAGAAAGCGAGGAGACCGATTCGTTATCGTCGTCAGTAGAGCCAAACCAGCTGGATGTCGTCGAAGACTTGTTCTTGCGTGGGAGCGGTGGCAGATGCTTTCCGGGGAACTCGGTACGTAGTCTGCGATGAAGCCTGACGAATTCGCCATATCTCCGACCAATATGGTACTCCTGCTTGCCATCTCGGCGCACTCGGATGATGAATTCCTGTAGGAATCTGGTGTTAGAATACTCTTCCTTTTCCACAGTAAACGGTCTTACAGTGTGAGTTTACTCACCGCATGAGGATGATACCGAACCGTCCGCTTCACCGACGTCACCCGCACCGCTGCCACATTAACATCCCAGCCATTCATCGCATGGCCCTCGGGCATGTTGACCAGCAGACCCTTCTCATTCGCACCCCGCTCAACAATCTCCATCTCTGAGAACTGGATACGCTCCTCGTAGCCTGACGCGGTCGGTACGCCTGAAACCATCATGAGCTCCACAAGCTTCTCGCTCTTGCGCGCCAATTTCCGGCGCTTCGTCTCCTCCAGGCGATCCTCCGAGGACGAGACATGTTTATTGGCAAAGGACTCGAGGAACTAGAATCAAGAGGTGTTAATACCGTGTGCTACCGCCATGCAAATATTCTCTCAAAACATCCCTGGGGAACCAGTCACACGCACCACTTGTAGCTTATCCTGCCAAAACTGCTTCTCCTGCGCCTGATCGAGAAATGGGAAATTCCGGACGTGATGGACGAAAATGTATCGCAAAATCGGTAGCTCCGAATCAACCGGGGCAACCTCACCGAAATCTGATCGAAAGGGGGCGCCGAAACGTTGTAGTGCAGTAGGGGAGTTGAGTTCGGAGATTTCGCCGCGGACCTGGCGAGAGATGAGCTCGCGCTTGAGATCTACAGCGTGGTTCACGGAAGACGTCAGTAATCCTTGATTCCAGGCGATACTGCTACCATCCCAGCGTATATCTTGTCCACTTACAGTGCTCCTGCTTGCCTGTCAGGATCTGACCATCCGGCGGGGTTGCTGATTGACCAGCTCCGGGCTGACCGCCGTTGGTGACGGCCTTGTCATCGAGCGCCGACATGCTGGGCGGGAGTGTGTGGTCGGAAATTTTGTAGAGTCTCTGGTATCAATCGGGCACTCAATCTGCTTAAAGCAAAAGTGGTTGCTGGTGAGATGGAGTGAAGGAGAATTTGTCTGCCTGGTCTTGTCTGGTCTGGGCTGCGGCTTGTCGCCGAGATTCAATAGTGTCCGGGCACCACTCACACAGCCCCCGTGAGCGTTTCCTTAACGAGACTTGCCGATGGATGGGGGGAAGGTCTGTCGAAGGGTAAAATCAAAGAGTATGTGCAATTTTCCTCGGTGGTTTTTGTGTTACAGGCTGCAATGGCTGGCAGGGACCAGAGAAACCAGAACCGATGCTGTTGATGGTCAAAAAGAAAGCGGGCGGAGGAACTGAACTAATGTCGTCACTGGATCGCTGGGGGTCACTGGCCTGTGCCGCGCAACCAGTTAATCTTTACATAACTTACTACTTACTATAACTGGCTACTCTTTAAGTCCGAACCTCTGACTATCCTGCGGCTACTTGGATGATCGTCGGGCGAGGACCAGCCACTTGAGTTCCATAAGGAATGACATGTGTGGCATTTCGACCGTCTGGCTAGCCTATGATTGTATCGGTTTATATTTAGAATTTAGATTCCTACGATAAAAGCCACAGGAACCCTTCCCTCTAGCAAAAGAACTAACTACATACATACAAGATATCGCTACGATCGATTATTATTGTATCCCCTCAACGAATGTCATGCTTTTGTCCGAAATTGGCCGATCACACTCTCATAGGCAAAGCTAGTATTATGGGGACACAGAAGGCCAAGGAAATGGGTAACAAGGGGCAAATAGTCCACACTTCTAAGTCTGTTCACAAGGCCTTAGCAGCCAGGTATCGACTCCTTAGCTTTGACGAGTAAGATCACAGTAGGGCACGCCTGACACTAATCAAAAAATGTTCAAAAAAAAATATGGTAAGGCAGGGGCATGATGCTTCTAGAAACCCGATAGTAACGATGTACGCCCCGAATTTGCCTCCCTGACGCGGCCTGCTCCACCTTGACCCAGTATTGGCGTGCATTGGCACTGCCGCAAAGTGACGCCCATAGGGCTGAATATCATGCTGCCTACTACCTAGGATGTCTGCAGGGCTGAAATATGGATGAGTAATAATATGGGAGGGTGTACCAAGTCTTGGCTCCCTCCTCTGTAAATTCAATCACCTAGGCTTGAGTGTGTGACTACTTGATTGCGTAGGTTGAGATAGATAGAGACGTGGAGATAGAGATGGGTTCCTTCAAGTCGCAAACCCAGTCTGAGCTAAATCAACAAGCAGGAGCCTTATCATATTCATTATGCATCACAGGTTTTACAATCATATTTACAATGTCTGTAATGGTCCCCCTAGACCGAAAAGTCCTCCAGTATCTGCACCACCTCAGCGTTGTTATGCATCATCGCGATACGTTTGGGTGTCACTCCTTGTGAGTCAGCCAGACACACATCAATGTCCTTGACCTCGAGTAGTCTCTTCACAATCTTCGGCTCCCCACGTATTGCCGCAAGCCACAGCGCTGTCACCCCAGTATTATCCGTGAGATTAACATCTGGGCACCGCGAGCCCGAAAGTAGACATTGAACAATCTCCAGACGACCTCTTTCGATGGCAACCATCAAAGGCGTCATGCCATGTATAGTGCTCAGGTTCAAATCTACCCGGTCATGGTCCTTAAGAATGGAGACCATTTTCTCGAGACCGCCCTCCGCCGCACGAAACAGTGGAGTCTTGTGCTGCCAAGTATCATGTTGGTTTGGGTCGGTTTTGTCCCAATCAAGGAAGAATTGGACGATATCTTGGAGATTTCGTTCAGCCGCCACCGTGAATACTGCGTGTTCGGTGCCTGCAATACCCCTCGCATCTCCGTTGGGGTTCAACTTGTCCCCATAGAACGAAACCATGTGCTTCATGATGTCAAACTGACCAAAGATAGCGGCACAATAGAAGACCTGCTGACAGTGATCTTGGTCATCGTATCCATCAAGAATTAGACGAAGGTGAGCGGCAAGAATCAACGGAGTATCCGGATTCTTCTGCTGCGCAGCTCGAGAAAGTGGAGTGCGACCATTCCTGTCTGCCACTCGTGGGTTGATCCTTGCGCAGCCGAGCAGCACGGGGATCAAGTCAGGCTGGTTAATGACGGCAGTCATCAGCGCCGTCTCTCCATTTTTGTCTTGAAGGTTGACATCGACACGCTTATCTTCCAGTAAGAGGCGTAGGGTTGAGATTTGATTCCTTCTCACAGCCCAGGTGATAGCCGGGCAGAGGTACATGCGGTCGCGTACATTCGGATTGACATCTTCCCGGGCAAGGAGAAGAGTCAAAACATCGGATGAACCGTGATACGCTGCTAGTGTGATCGGAGTAGCGCCTCTCAAGCGGGACAAGTCGGCTGTGGTCTGCGGGTCGGTCTTTGCCTTGAGCGCTTTGATGGCAGTCTCGACCTGGTTGTGGATGGCGGCCCAGAAAAGTGCATAAGGTCTTTCTCTTTTCGCATCATTGTAGTACAGCCTATTGTTCAACATCGCATGATGGGCTTTGCTGACTCGAGCGAATGTGTTGAAGTCGCGGGCGGTGGTAAGAAATCGTGCAACGTAGAGGAGAAGCTCTGGAGGCAGGAAGAGCGGAGATTGAGTACGTGAATCACTCATTTTGCAAGAGTATATTGGAGTCTCAAGAGGCATGGGAAAGTATCGGAAGAAGAAAAGATTGATCTTAATTCAGTCGACGTATGATGGCGTGGTTTTTGCGCTTAGTCGTCGTGAATTGTAGTCGTCCTGAGTGTTTAGGGCACATAATTCAGACTGAATATACAGCCTCATGTTTTCAGCCTATTATAGGACAATAGCACTTATTCCCATAGATGGAGGCGATGATAGAGGTGATTAGATAGTTCTTGCAATTCTTCACAAAAGCCGGCATCAGGTTAAGACTTGTAGGCTTGAAGGTGATCTATAGCCAAGGCAGCTGTGGGAAGTTGGTCTTCACACTTATATAGACAGATTCACGCTGTACTATGATCCCTTAGGAGTATGAGGTGTGAAATTGACTCGCAGAGTGAAAGCGAGCCACCAATCATAGATCCTCGGTCTGATTGGTGACAATTTATGTGCGGAAAAGCGCCTGAGCCATGAATGTCAGCGGTTAAATGAATAATTCCCCTCTCATAAATACAATATGAGACTAAAATAAGTCAATAATCAAATAATGTGACGAGAAACTTACTTGAGGAGAAATAAGAATGCTTTCTTGATAATAGAAATTTGGTGGTGGTCCCTAGCTTTGCGCTGTACAAACAGATCAAGATCGGTCCGCTTGGGGGCCAAAGCTAGTCCGGGCAGCCTTCCGCGGTGCCAACAATCAGTCAGCGGTCCTTTCAGACAATACCGAGTGTCGTACTGGGAGATCTTTCCCAAAAAGCAACGTCAAAAGCGAAAAGGAGGGGGGAAAGGAACAGCGTGGGGTCGAAGAGTCTCAAATGGGAGCCGATAAGATAAGATAGTCCGATAAGGGTAGATAAGAGTAGTTTCTATGGCGACCACCAGCCACCGAGGAACGTACCTCAACTGCATCAACTCCAGCATCTAGACTCCTACCGCCAGCGTCCCCAGGGGGGCATACGGTACGATGTTTACACCAGGCAAAAGGAGATTTCCACAGTCACCGCATACAGCGGTGCCTTTGTACGGCCTCTTCAAAGATGGCATCTGGTGCTGCAACTGTCCTGCTCGGCCCCCCGCAGCTCGGCGCCAGACAAAGAACGGCGGAAAGAACCATGGGCGATGGTGTAAGTTTCTATAAATGAACTTTGATCTGATATACTGGCTTCAAGCTAAAAACGATCCAACTTTCTAGTTTACACTTGCGAGCAGTTGCCCCCAAAGAGGTGTGGCTTCTTCCTTTGGGCTGACGAAGCTGAACCCCGCGAGAAAGCCGTCGTTCTGTCAAACTCCCATTCAGAACTTGGTACCCTCGATTCAGTCCCGAAAACTCCTACGAAATCGGCACAGCGTGGGCCAAATGGCTTAATGACCCCACAAACCGAGCGCCGAGTAATCGACATTCCCCCGCGCGAATTCAAAACACCACCCAAGACCGCGAAGGCCAGGATGATGGCTGAGGACTCTGATGAATTCGGCTGGAACGATGACTCTGACGACAATGAAGAGATTGCACAAGTGTTGTCATCTAGTCAAGCGACTGAATCTTTCCTGTCGCAGCCAGTCTTCTACCCGGAGTTACCATCGAAAGTACCTCGAACGCCCAGGACAACATCCCCCGGCAAGCGCAAGCGCTCAGGATTTGGATTCGACCAGTCCGATAGCAGTACATCGGCAATTGCAACGCCCGCTTCAACTCGCACCCCCCAGTCAGCTCGATTTCCTCCATCCTCGGCCGAGCTATGCTTGACGCCCACGCCGGTCAGAAACCGCGATGCACTGAGCTCTGACTCCAGGCCTGAGGAGTCTGATCTGTCAAAGAGTGCTCGCGCTGTACTAGATAAGCATGATGTTGTGCTGCCGAATCAGGCATATGATGAACTCGTCGAACTTTTGAATCGTCACGATTTAAAGATGAGAGGCGTTAATCGTGCACGGGATATACTGCGAGTGGCGATGAAGAAGAAGGATGATGAGATACTCCGCCTCAAGGAGAAGAATACAAATCTGCTGGCGCAGAATGAGATGGATCGAAGTATCATCGATAGTATGAAGCGTTGAGATTGGAATCATTCGGGAAGGCCGACTGTCGGCTGGGTCATGGCGGCCTGTTAATAGTGTTGTTCTTGTTCATCATTTCCTTTCTTTTTCTCTTAGGATTAGCTTTCCCTCTTGGAACTCAGCGTTCAGAAGTTTACCTACTAGCAATAACGACGTGACGATTTATATTAAATGTCAATACTCCATACCCCTTCTAATTGTAGATCAACTTCGAAGTATCTCACTACCTGTGAGCTTCGTGCGACATTCCACCTTCCAAGCCAGCCAAAGTCGAGCATGGCAGGACTTCTAAGAGAAAGTCTATCATCAGCAGTGTTCTCAATGTACAGTGGTTTCTCCCCTACGAAAAGTGAGAATAGTGTCAAATAGCTTGATCATTGAGAAACATGAATACATGCTATCAAATCGTACCGCATTATATACATCTTTCGTAAATCCACCCCTTCTACAGCAACAGGACCAACTCCTTCAACTTCTGGAAGTCGGGGGTGCCCAGACCAGTAACTGGGTCCCAACCCTCAGTGGCATTCCAGTGAGCACCGGGGATAATCAGACTACCAGGGACAGCCTGGTCGCTTTGAGGGTCAATGCCACCACAGCCGTAGGAGCTTCCACCGGTGATATCATTAAGAGCCTGGTACCCATACAAGTACAAGAAGGGGTTCAAGAAACCCAGGGTAGGCTTGCCAGCACGCAGGCGAGCATCGTTCAGAAGACCAATGATACCAGCGAAAACGGGGGCGGCGGCGGAAGTACCACCAGAGCGGTATTTGCTGCCAGTGTAGACCACCTCGTAGCTGCAGATAATTAGCAAAGAGCAAAAGGATGTGGTGGAAGGAGGGAAAACGTACTCTGGATACAAGCTGTGGGCGGAAACATCGGGGAATCCACGGCCCTCAAAGTTGGCATAGTTGCCGTAGTATTCCTTGGTCCCATCGCTGATCAGGCCCAGGTATTCCTCGATGGCGAAGTATTGGTACCAGGCGCGGGAGAAGTAGTTTGAGAAACCACCGGAGGAGGCGTTCCAGGCAACTTCAGGGCTCACGTCCGAGGTACCTCCAACTGCAGTAACGTAGGGGCAAGTGGCCGGGAAGATGGGGTTGAATTGGGGGGTAACACCGTCGGTGGCCTGGCAGGCCGAGCCAACACCTAGAATTATGTTAGACGTATGGAAGGATTCATGGGGTGTATAAAGGATCTTACCCTCGTCACCGGAGGAGTGGATGATAGTCAGTCCACGCAGAGTGTTCAGACCAATCAAGTTACAAACACGGCGAGCATACTTCTCAGGGACGGTCTATTGTTCGATTAGCAGCGGGTCTTTGAGAAGACTTCTTAATTTGCCTTACCTGCTCATCATCGCCATAGGAGTTGGAGATAACCTGGGGAATCTCGGAGTTCTCCTTGGAGAGCAAGTACTCGTAGTAGATCAGGTAGGGCTCGTTCTGGTCGTCAGATGCGGTAGGCTCATCAGCATCGGGGATGAATGGGCTACAGACGATATCAGTAAACACACATTCATCATTGATCTTAAAGACGAAGTTGATACGTACGCAACACCACCAGTGATGAACTCGTGGACAGGCAGAGGGTGGGCAACAGCAACAATCAGTTGCACGTCCAGGTTGGCCTCTCCGACATTCGACAAGCTAGTACTCTGGTTGTTCACACCACCGTTGAGGAGCTCCACAGTGAAGGTCTGGGCAGGAATGTCAAAGAGCTGTTCGTACTGCGTCAGATCGGAGTACGAAGCAGACTGGTTGAGGAAACTGCCAAATCCAATGCGGCTGCCGGCAGAGGGCTCAGGAACGTAGTCGCCAACATTGTACATCTCCTTCAAACACGACGGGGTAATAATTGTCTGGCACGAGGCAGAGATCTCAGTAGACGAGGCCTTGCGAGCCTTGATCTTTTGAGACTTGGAAGGCACCGGGACAGCTCCACGCGTCTTGCCAAAGAAGACAGTCGGCGAGATGACATCGATGTGCTCGGTCAAATGACTTGGGATGGAGTATTCGGTCGTGCGAAGCTTGACGGAATTGCCGCTCTGGTAGTACGCGAAAGTCGTGTCGAGCAGCTTGCTAACGTTCTCAACGGTACCAGTAAAATTTACCACGGCTCCATCACGGGCAATGTTAGAAATGCCCGCACTCTTCAGCCAGCTCAGAACTGGAGCATCATCGACAATGGGGAAGTGTGTGTTGATGTCATCCTTGGTCAACCACTGTCCGTATGAGGCTTGACCAGGAGTCGAAAGCTTAGTGAGCTTAGACTCCAGCTGGTCAAGGTTCTGACGACTCAGGGCAATTGACAAGGCCATCGTCGAGTCAGCCGAGGGCTTCTCAAGAAGCGACCAGGTGCTTGGGACTCCTCCAGCCAAGCTCTCCCAGACTACGGCCATGGATTGGCCGGCCAGGGCGCAAAGCAGCCCAGCGTAAACGTTGGAATGCATGATGAATGCTCTAGAAGCTCTGGCTCTTCAATAGATGAGAATGAAGCAAGGAAAAACGAGGGTAGGGATCGGCACCGCTATTTATCTACTCCCTGGCTTCGCAAGAACGAAGTTAAATTAGCTAAATGCATGTCTTAACCGACAAGGTATAATGTGTTCACATAATGTGATGAGGAGAGAGTGTGATCCTTTACGAATCGACCGGCGGGGCTCCGCATTTCATACGTTACATCGTGTGTGGAGGTTGTGTTATCGGTGGTGCAAATGTCATCACCTGAGCAAGCTTACTCAAACATTATCCAAATAGGAAGGTATATAGGCGTCCGACATCTTCAAGCCTGAACTCGGTACACGCTAATTTAGGGACAATTAGTGTCCGCATATCTTTATCAATAGGATAGCAGCCATCAACTATCCTCTTCACAAACAATAGCATTGTAAGTCGGTGTGGGGGCTCGGCTGTGATCAAGCCATACATAGATAGCGATCGTCAGGGGATTACTCGCTTGGGTAAACTCCGGAGTCCGGCGGGCTTACCCTCTCCGCGAAGCTTGGCCTTAAGAAGCTTCGCCGAGAGTCATACACGAGCGGATTATTGCTTAGATTCAATTTCATATTAGGCGGCAAAATTATGGCCAATTTAGTAGGTTAAGCCGGACTTTCCGGCCTTGGAAAATACCCAAGGTGGGGCTGGGCTTGTCAGGTACATAGTTCATTCGCTGCTTGCTGAAGAATGAGCGATGGCTGCAACGTGGGGGACCCCATCATGGAAGCCATTCCACTATTCGTCAAGTGAGAAGATTAATTGGTACAAATGGGGCGCATTGATATTATTTGATTGCGACCTCAACTTGTGTTCTCGTATTCCTAGGCACATGTCTGACATTATCCAATCACCCCTTGAAGGGTGATGTATAACGGGGAAGTGTCTTTGTCGCACATGAGCAATGAATTGACGCCCAAGAAACTTTGGCGTAATGAAGTCACTGACTACATTTCTAGAAACCATCGATGAGTTCTCTGGGTAGAATGTTTTAGCCAGCTTTGATGTTTTGGATTTTCAATTGTGATTAGCATACTGTAGACGTGCGTATTTAGCGTAATCGCCCACCAATGGTGTGGGGCCATTAGCTTTAGAGTAGTCGGCACTAACGAGTCGGTATCGTGCTGCTCTCCTTTAGGAATGTGACTAAATTGCATTGCAGTCGAGCAGCGATTCTGAGATCTTCTAGGCTTTAATGTGCTACTATAACATTGATTCCAGCTGCAGGATTCTCAACTTGATTGTTACCGTTGCAAGTCAAGAATTTATTAGAAAAGAAGCAGGCCGGAATAGTGAGAATAATACTCGATAAAAATGATGACTTTCTGTTACTTTTTTTTTTTTGGCTCGGACCAAAAGCAGGGCCGTCGTGATATACACGTGGGTCTGTGTGCCCAAAATCCGGGACAGATCCATGATTATGCGATCTTTGCTGCTGGACCCTCCTTAGTATATATATCAGACCATTCTTCGAAGCAGAAATGCCTTGGAGTACCTAAGTCAGTCGACCAGAACAAAGAGTCGGGGTGACAAGCTTTGGAGCTAGAACATGTTGTTCGTAACTATTGCATGCATAAGGAATTCGTCCAGTGACCATTAGCATCGTCGCCAATGGCCAAGACGAATATTTTGTTTTGCATTATTGCTTGCTGTATACGGAGTACACCTAGGCAACTTGATCTGCTTGAAACCGTAGTCGATTCCCCGATGCCAGATGTTGCAAAAAGTTCAATCGTCATTACGCGTCAAACTGCCACAGCGCCTTGTCAAACGCCCACTCCAATCATATTGGTCCTAAAATACCTGTTCAGCAGCAATAGTGAAAATACTGAACGGAAAAAAAAAGAATCAATGTTCCCTCGAACCGGAATCGAGCCGGTGACCTTTCGGTTATATGTGGATCCATTACAGCCGAACGTGATATCCAACTACACCATCGAGGGTTTAATTGATGCCATAATCAAACTCTAGATGGATTGATAAAGACTATCAAGTGGCTGATAAGGACCTCCGACGCTAATTATTATCGCCGAATACCTAATCGCAACTTTCTCTCCTCAACCAGCAACACCCTGACAATACCCCGAATCTCCGCAAGGCCAAGGCCCTCCTGTCAATGGAGACCAGTAGGGAAAAATTCCAACAGGTTCCCCGCGAACTGCCCGCCATGTTCCGCCCTCCCGTCAACCGTGCGATGAAGACCCTCGATCGGTCGTTCTTCCGCAAAACCGTGCCAATCGCTGCTGCGAAGATCTTTGAGAAATCGCAGATTTCAAACGTCCGCCAGGCGCTTGGCAAGAATAAGGATCTACTGGTCCTACCGCGACTCAACGTCGTGCGCGATTTCAAGGAGCAGGATGGGGCGATCCGCAAGGGCCTTTTGCTGCGGGAGGATGTTAAAGCTGATGGTGGGTGAAGCATGAGCCCTAGGCCAATATGGGATTGTGTGCTTGAATGGGTTTCTGATTTGGATAACAGACAAGACGACTTGGTCGCCGGTGATCAACGAGCTCGTGGAGAAGGGCGCCGTGGACGTGTCTCCGTATGATCTGGAGCTTGATTACGATTACTGGAGCTACGGTATGGCCAGCTGACTTCGCTATCCTCCTCAGTATTTCGAAACTAACTGTGTCATAGCCGAAATTGCCAGTGCTGTCCTCCCAGAAGAAATGGACGAGGTCCCCCAGGGATTCACACAAGTGGGGCATGTCTGTATGTTTCTGCCCAACATGACCCCGCGAGGCGCACTGGACTGACGCGAAAGTACAGTGCACTTGAACCTCCGAGAACATTGGCTTCCATATAGATATATCATCGCCGAGATCCTCAAGGACAAAAACCCCTCTATCCGCACCGTGATCAACAAGACCGAAGATGTTGGCTCGCACAGCCAATTCCGCACATTCCCATTCGAGCTGCTTGCCGGTGATAGCGACATGAACGTCATTCAACACGAACAAGATTGCGAGTTCCGATTCGATTATTCCCGCGTGTACTGGAACAGCCGCCTGGAGACCGAGCACCGCCGGCTCGTGGAGAAGTTCGAGCCTGGCCAGATGGTTGCGGACGTAATGGCAGGTGTTGGGCCCTTCGCGGTGCCTGCTGGGCGCAAGCGCATTTTTGTCTGGGCCAACGACTTAAATCCCCATGGCTATGAGGTGATGCGGGATGCGACTAAGCGCAACAAGGTTCAAGATTTCGTTACCCCATTCAATCAAGATGGACGCGAGTTCATCCGCTTCGCGGCCAAGTCGCTCCTCGAAGCTAATCCTGTGACTGTCACCATCCAGCCCAAGGGAGGACGCAAGGATAAGAAGAGCAAGACGAACGATGGCAAAGCTATTGAGCAGCCTCCGGCGCAAAAATATGTCCGCCCGCAGTTTGTTGACCACTATGTGATGAACCTGCCGGCCACCGCCATCGAGTTCGTGGACGCGTTCCAGGGCCTCTATACTGGCAAGGAGGAGCTATTCACACCTCACACCTCTCAGAAACTTCCGATGGTTCACGTTTACTGCTTCTCGGGTAATTCTGACAATGAGGTGGATGACCACAAGGATATCTGCGAGCGGGTATCGGAGCGCATTGGATTTACCATCACCCCCGAGGACCGGGTTGGAGGCACTGGCAATCCGGCCATTGAACTGGATATTTTCAATGTCCGACTTGTTAGTCCCAAGAAGCAGATGTTTTGCGCGAGCTTCCGCATCCCGTCGGAGGTCGCATTCCGCAACGTTTAGAGTCGTATAGTTGATGCATGAGAGGCGTTTAAAATATCTTGTCTATAGCAGAGAGAAAAAGGAGTTAGACACAAAAGAATTCACCACTTGATACCCTGGATAACATGATTTCTTCCTGTGAAAGTAAACAGTAACTTAGCATCATCTCTTTGCAAGTCCCCAATTCAAGTGATGACATACCTGATTAGGAAACCCAAAGGCGGCATGCTCACCGCCCCTAAACTGCCGCGCAAAACTGCACAGTTTCGACACCCGCGACTGCCTCAATACCGCGAAGCTCCTGCTTACGACCCCGCCATCTTGAATCCCTTTGTCCATCCTTCATACACGTCCACCGACACTCCTACTGACCCTCGCTACCTCGTCAAATCCCACGAACACAGCCACAATGAGCATCCAACTACCCCCCGCAACACACCGCAAGCGCGCGCTCCCGCAAGGCGAGCTTGAAGCCGCCTCCACGCTCAAGCTCGGCGCCGATCAGAACACGCATACACTCTCTCTATCCGAAGCCCGCCTCGTCATCCACAAGGTGCTAGAGAATAAGCGCCGCGGAGGAAGCAAGTACGAGGAGCCGGAGTACGTTACAGCCCTACAAGCCCGACCAGGCTTACAATGCGATCAGAGCGGGAACAGCTTTACTAACAGTGGAACTTCCCGATTGTACAGAAACCTGACCAAGACACTGGACTACCTGGACATCTTTGCGCGATTCAAGGACGAGGAGAACATCAAGGCGGTGGAGCGGTTGTTGAACTCGCACACGGAGTTGGAGATGTTTGAGCGGTCGCAATTGGGTAAGTGACCAGCTTAGTATAGCCTAAGCTTGCAAGTCTGGCGTTCGGCGTCCGGCGTCTGTCTGGCTTGGGACTGGGTCCTGGGCTGCGCTACTACTTTTTCCTTTCCGCAAATTGCCGCAGTCGGAACATTACACCCCCTGGCATACTCGGGAACTATCGTGATGATTGTGGCTATGCGCATTTCATACCTTGTCAAATTGGTCCGTGAGGTTGTACTGACCGGGGGTTGATTCTTTTTTTCTTCTAGGAAGTCTGTGCTGCGACAATGCGGAGGAGGCCAAGTCTCTGATCCCGAGTCTGCAGAACAAAATCTCCGACGGCGAGCTGCAGGAGTTGTTGGATGAGTTGACCAAGTTGCGGAATTTCACTGAGTAGATGGTCCTCGTGATGGGCGTCGAAAGGAGAAGGTGGCACTGTTGTCACCGTTGGGCATAGCTTGCAGCCAGTCTCTTGCTTTTAGTCGAGCTCTGGCTGGCTTGATCGATCATTTACATTCATGGGACATACTGTATGGAGTTTCTTGGGCGTTTGGATATCATGGGTCCTGGAGGATTTCCGGGCGGAGGGAGCGTTGCACATAGAGCCGATACCATACCAAATGACAGTGCCTGTTCAGCTTGGCAATTGCAACTGCTGTCCCTTAATAAAGCCAGTGGTACCTCGTGCCTAGTATCGGGGAGAATGGCAATGTGCATTGAGTATGTGATCTCCATACTCCGTACTACACATTGCATGATGCTTCCCGTCGGGCATCATGAGCTAGTCCATGATTTCCCGCGTATGGAGATCTGCATGACATTAAACTCCGTCCATCCGAGAATACAGCTTGAACTCGATCTATTTCCAGTATCCTCGCCATCCAATACTCCATAATGAAGAGTCAATTCCTGCCCAACCAGGTCATCCCGAGAACAGAGAACACCCATAATTAATATTGCCGGGGCTAATCGTTTTACAGGGAAGGCGAGCACATGTGGCCGGGGACCAACTGGTCATTCTCCGCCCCCCGTTGGCTCAGCGGGTCCCTCACCGTTAAACTCATTGCAGGGTTAATATTAATAATCAGCCCCCGGAGCACAGTGTGCCTGGGCATGTACACAGCATAGCCATAACTAAACCCTTTTACTTCCTCACATTCCCCAGTCTATCCAGCTGGAGTGTATATGCAAGCATACATATCTATATTGAGTAATCTCATCCAGCATCCAAACCCTCAAAAAAAATAAAAACCTGTCCCGCCGCGGCGCTGGCCCCATCGAGTAAGCAGTTGAACCGAGGCTTCCTATAGGTTATCAGAGTTCAAGAGGGTTGGGGTGCATCCGTTGATCGGTGGACTGGACTAACCATCCCCACAAGTTTCAAGAGAAGATGTGGTTTTTGACTTTTGTGGATTTGGGCTGCTTTCTGCAATGCTCATCCTTTGAGGAGATGGTGATTGGTTCTGGAAGTAGCCGTTATCAGAGATCTCTGATTGGGTGGAGGGAGCCTTCTGAGGCTGGTAATTGGCAATTGCTCAGTCATGAGTCCATGATCGGCTTTGGACTCTCTGGGATAGGACCTCGGCTGCGGCTGGATGGCGAATGGAGTTGGCGATGGCAAATTGCGAAACGACTGAGTCAGTCTGGGGATTTCTTGGCTGGGGAAAAACTACGGTAGACTACGGTAAATGCTTTGGTCCTTGTTGGTCATACAGTAGGTCATTAACTATTCATTGTATGATCAACCAGCGGGATGGTGCATGTGAGGTCGAGGTCTGATCGATGAATCTAGTCAACTCATGACTAAAAGATGAGGCATACCTAGATGAAGTAGTAGTATTTCCTCTGTATGAACTCGGGGATAGCACGGAGTTCAAGCAGGTAATAATAATAATAGCAATTATTCCATGATCAGATCCAGCGTGTACGCCGTGCTCCGTCTGGGATGAAGATGAACTATGAATCAGGTAATTCAGTAGAAACCCCGCGGAACGAATCAGAAGAGTGGAAAGTAACAAGGTGATTAGGTAAGAGGGATTCATCGTACGTAATATGATGGCGACTCATACCCTCCACCAATCACAGAGACTCAACTTATCAGAGATGACAATTGCGCCCGCCTAATTATTATTCATTGTTATTCCTGTTATTCATCGGGAGCTGGGCTGGGAGTCTGGGACTGGCTACAGCCGATTCTTGTTACGAAACCGAAAAGAGAGATCGTCTGGGACTCGGAAACACTGCACGGCTACTATCCCAATCATGATCGATCTACTGATTCTACTCCCCGTCCCCTACAGAGTATATACTCGAGTCGATGTCATCACTTTTGGCCGTAATCCATTTTCATTTCCCTCCTAGCTTGTGTCCACCTTAAACTTGACCTTGAACAGCTTTCTCCTCTACATGCCGTACGGCCAGCAAGTTGCAAGAACCGGCACTTTGCACTTCATCACCCTAGCTGCTAGGTGTAAGGAATGACGGAGCGAACCATCCGCCATCTCATCCTGCTGCAGTCTCTAGCGGGCTCCTCGGCCTGATTAGATTGACTGGTTGAACAGACTCGATTTGCTTATTATTATTATTATTCTTTTTTTTTTTTTTTTTTTTTTTCTTTTTTCATCTTCAATTTTCTTTATTTTTCACTACTGTTATTTTTGATCATCCTAAGAAATACTTCGGTGCCTACAGGAGTATTCGAATACCGATATCATTTATTATACTCGAATCTGTTTTTCCTTTCTCCGGTGCCGGGGCTACTCTTCATCTGATCGTCGGAGATAAATACTCTTTTTTGGGGGACAACTGATAAGCTTCTCGTGTACGCGCCTCCCCCCCTTCTTCCCTTATCTCTACCTTCTTTTACTTCCAGACTACTCCGTACTCGTCAATGGTCAATCATCAATGGCCACGAATGACGACGATTGATGGCCACAAGCTAACTTGCGTAGTGGCTTGCCAGTCCTGATTGTGGAGTGATCCCAGGTCCAGTCCCTTTGCTTTCCCGCGCCTCCCCGGATCCTAGACGCCCAAGCACAAAGGCCTCCGAGGACCCTTACGTGACGAATTCGATTTCACGAATCGCAGCCTGTCAATTATCTATCTCTGTACCCCAGCATTCCCATTATCTCTCCGTGCGAGACTCCGTCCAAGCCGCCCAGACCCCCCCAGACCCCCCCAGCCCCAGGTTATACGGTGTTAAGCCTGTATCTATAAACTTCTTGCCTGCCCCATTTACCTCTCATGGCCACCGTCATCACCATCCAGCCTTCCCCAACGGCTGGCTCGGCTGCCTCCCCGGCCTATTCACAGGCTCATCATTCGCCCCCCGACCATCTACGTCGCCGTGCTCACCCGGCTTCGACTGCCACACCCAATACCCTGTCGCCGTCTCCAGTCGCTGGTCAATCAACATTAGCCCGTGTCCCAGGACGGGATGGAGCGACTTGCGACGCCTGTCTCCATAGAAAGAGCCGCTGCGCTATGAATGACATCACCAACAAGTGTTATTCGTGCGATTTCCACCGTCAGGACTGCACTTTTACTCTGACTGCGGGCTCCGGAGAAGCACCTATGAAGAAGAGAAAGTTGGACGACTCTGCGCGGGAGCATGGAGAGTCTGTAAAAAGGTATGCAATTGGTCTTCCATGTAGAGGATGACTATACGAGGACAATTCAAACTAACTTGTGATATCAAATGCAGACCTTCCACCGTCCAATCAAACCACTCTATCGCCGACGAAGCTCCTCGCACACAACATCCCCAGGCCATGATCCGTTCGGGCTTCTTCAACCAGACTACCCAGCACATTGGCATGACCACTGAGTTGGAACCTACCCTACTTGAATACCTTCCATTGGACGAGTACCACGAGTGCACCGTGTCGGCATCGCGGATCCGACGGTGCGCCGACGACTGCACCTTCATGCGGGTCGTCAACACTGTGCCCATCGGCGACTCGCAGGCCGTGTCGCTGGACGCCATCGAGAGCCTGGTTGCTCCGTACGGGTCAACGCTAATTGAAAAGTTCTTTGAACATGTGCATCCTTCATTCCCTATTCTCATGGAGGATGCCTTCCGCCAGTCATATCGCGAGCGTAGGCAATTGTCGCCGCTGCTATTGGCTGCCGTGTATGTGCTGACCTTGAAATTTGTGGATGTTGGTGTGGCATCGCAAACGGCACGCCGGCCCGATGCCTCACGGTTGGAGAGCACGGCGCTGAAGCTGCTGATCGAGTCTTTGCCATACCCGAGTATCTCGACTATCCAGGCTGGCCTGTTGTTGACGCAGAAATCGACTCTGGCGACGGCGTCCTTGAACGGGCAACTTGTCACGGCCGGTTTTGAATTGGGTCTGCACCAGGACTGCTCGAACTGGCGGATGAAGACTTGGGAAAAGGGTCTGCGGAAACGTCTGGCCTGGGCTTTGTATATGCAGGACAAATGGTCCTCGCTTGTGCATGGCCGACCCTCGCAGATCTTCGCATTCAACTGGACTGTCAAGGATCTTGTGGAGCAGGACTTTTCAGACGCCTTTGCGTCCGGCACGGACTCTGCTCATGATGAGGGAGATGTGGGCCACGGGCCCCTTCTCTTCTGCCATATGGTTGCGTTGACAACTATCCTCTCCGACATCCTGGACCGCTTCTACACGCTTCAAGCGATCGAGGACTTCCGCGCTGCAGGCAATCAACGCACGCGTATCATCCTGGACAAGGCGAAGCCAGCTCAGATCCGACTGAAGGAGTGGTTCTCATCTCTGCCCGCGGCGTTGAAGATGGAGTCTTCTAGCGGCGAGCTAGTCGAGACCATCACCGACGAACACGCCCGCAACGGCGCCCTGCATTTGGCCTATTTCGCGACCGAGATCACTCTGCACCGCTGCATTGTGCGCTCGTTGGCCGGCGACGGCACAGACTCCTACCTCGCACACATCTGTCGATCCGCGGCAAAGACCCGACTCATTTCGGCCATGGACTTTGTCAACCGCCTGCGACCCGCACACCTGCGCTCGTTCTGGCCTGCCTCAGCGCGCACCAACTTCTCGCTGATCGGTTCGTTCGGCATGCTCCTGCGCATTACCGCGCCAACCAACGAGGAGGCCGAGTTCTACCGTGTGCGACTATGCGAGTACCGCTGGACGCTCAGCGTCTCTCATAAGAACGCCGAGTTCATGGGTTTCGCGCTGGAGAGTCTGGACCACGCGACCATGCTGGATAAGCATGTCCCCGCTAAGCCGAGTATTGAAGAGCTCATGGCTAGCGCAGCCAAGCAACCGTCGCGACCTATTATGGGGCACGGTGACTACGACGACGAGATGGGCGATGTTGATATGCAGGGGACGGCGGGTAGCTCGTCGGTTATCTCTGGACTGGCCTCACCCGCGACGAGTGTCAGTGATATTGAGGCTGAAACGCCCATGCCACCTCTTTAAATGCGATGCTTCTGCTTGATGAACATTATACCCACTACCTCACTCTTCCTCTATTACCCTCTATGATTCCTACCTCTACCTCTACCTTTATCATCTCTTGTTGTGTTCTCAAAACACTCACGACATCTTCGGCGTTCACGGACTCGTTCTTGGATGAAAGCGCATGATCAAATATCTCTCTGCATAATTGCATCTACCACTCTCCACATCACCCTGCTCACCAAAAGCGCAGGCAAATCATGATGTCGGAACCTTTTACTCTTTTTTTTTTTTTTGTTTTTGGAACTCGTTTTATTTGGTCTGATTTGATTTTTACTTGATATGCCCGGGAATTTATTTGGCTTGGACTTTGGACCTTTGGGAATTGGAATTGGATATTATTCCCCTCTTGGATACGATATGGACTTAGTGATTTGTTTTGATTGTATATAGACTTGGACAGCATAGATTGGGCTATGAATGAATTATGATATCTACTTTTTGGATTTGATTTGATTCCCTTTGTTTTTTGTTATTGTACATCTTGGAAATTTCTCCTCGACTCTAGACTTCTAGATTTCTAGAAAAATGAAAGCTCTTGTCCGCCAAAAGCAAAGTCCTCCAGGATGGAAAGATCAACCAGATTCGCCAGCATTTCTGTACGTGTCCGGTCTGGTGGGTGGTGTGGATCTTGACTGAAGAGCGAGAAGAAAAAGTCCTCTTCGTTCCAATGACTGGAGCTGGAGGCCATGTTCTCGATGGATAGTGTCGGAGCGCTGCCATATCCATCGATATTCATCCCCATTCCCGGGAGCGAAGCCGAAGCCCCAGTCGTAGACGTAGACGCAGTAATCGCAGGACCTGAACCCCCCGATACGAAAGAAGCTGCACCCGGCAGTGAATACCCATCCGATACTCGCGACGACGACTTACCCGCAGGCCCAGATCCAGATTCACATCCCCTCCCATTCGCAAAACCAACAATACCATTCTCACCACGCCTCCTCCTCACCAAACAAGTCCTCGCCACATCAAGTACCTCCCTCAACATCTCCGCGCACCTCCTCGCAACGATAATATCGTCCATAGACTCGAAGATCTGCAGTGATTTCTCCACGTCTTCGAGGAGGGCGTCGTCTGGGAGGGAGGGGTAGTTTGAGAGGATGAGGTGAAGGAGGATCATTGAGCCGTAGAGGGCATAGGTTGTGTTGTACCACCTGCGTAAACAAGGGTTTATTAAAACAAAGAACTTTTCGAAGGGGAGGATAAGATAGGATAGGATAGGGTGTGATGCAGTGTGATATGGTTGGATAAAATGTAGGCTAGATTACTTACCACGTTCGAATGTAGATACGGTGCATAAAGGACTCGTATTGCATGGTGATACTTCTCCGTGCTGCTTCGAGACAGATGTGTAAATGGTGGCGGAATTCTCGGGAGTGCGTGTTGGATGTTGCCGCGACGAGGAACGGTCTGTGGAGGAGGATACGGGTGTTGTAGTATCCTGACGTGAACGCGAACAATCAGTATCAGAATCGAATCACATCGAGTGATTCATATCTCCAAGAGATTGTTGTAAATGGGGGACATACGCAGTCTCAGGACTAATTTCTGTTTAAACGCCCACTCGGGATCATTCAGTGTCGTTGCATCTGGATTCAGAAACGATGGTATATTCGCCTTCCACTGGAGTAGACGCGCGTCTAGGTCCATCGCAAGTCGAGACTTTTCGCTCATGGAGCGTTGGGTCGAGTGGTAGAGTTGGTGTGAGGCTTCGGACATTATTTGTGCGAGAGAGACCATTGTGGGAATCATGGCTATGTCATTGTCTTCTGCGTCGGGGTCGAGGATGCCCACGTTTACCTGGGGGTTATTAGTGTCTTTATATCAATGTGAAAGGGGATGGATGACTGCGCCTGTACCTTCAGCTTTGGTAGAGAGACTTGATAATAGTGTAACTCCTTCATGCTATCCAGACGGCCGGAGGAACAGCACATTTCGCTGATAATGTCAGAATCTAGGTTTCTCGACGCTGAGATGACTGGCTTACATCTCATGAGAGTAAATGCACCTGGGTATCTATTAGTAGAGGTTCATCGACATAGATAAAGAAGTGACATACCACCAAGTACGCTTCGCCTCTCTCCTCATAACAGAAGGTAAAGAAGACATACTCGAAGCTAAGCCAATAGCCGCCGCAGTTCTTACAGCCATCCCACTATACATATAGCAACTATGTGGCTGCAGCGAATTCTGACGAAACACACTCTAAACTCCCATCTCAGTAACACAGCCCACAAACAAAAACCGCACCTCATCGCAAAAGACATACCATAAGAAAAAGCGCCTGCGCAGTCTCTAGACAACTACTCTCAAACAAATCCCCGAGCGCCTGCTTCGCGATATCAAAGTAGAATCTTGCAAAGTCTAAAGCTGAGAATCGCGTTTCCGGCGGAAGGGTTTTATCGGGATCTTCAAACTGATAGCACAAGTGATCGAGGAGTGCTGTCTCGTTTGGGCTAGCGTTGATCGCGCCGAGGGCTACTACGGCGAAGTAGAGACCGGCGAACTTGATGGTGCCACGGAAGAGTGTGGTACGTTTGGATATGGGCCATGCTTCCCGTTCGCAGCGGCGCATGAATGAGGCTTTTGACAGGATGGGGTGGATGTAGTGCTTGTTGGTGAAGTAGCTGCCGATGAAGATCTTTTCGATTTCAAGTTTGGCTGTGCTTGTTATGTTGGAGAATACAGTAGGGAGATTGATATCTTGGGCTGATGGGAATAGTTAATGTGTTCTTCGCCTGGATGTGGTGGCAGAGTAAATCAGGACTCACAGTTGTTGACAGCACCGGCATCACCTTGCTCGACAGCAAATGAGGGGCTTCTGTTAGTTCCACACTCGACGCCAGTGAGCGAATGTGGCGAGGGATGGCCTGTATAGTCTGCGTTGTACAGCAAGTTCACGATAGAAAGCTGTGCCTTGTTAGACAGAGGCCCTGTTCCGGGGCCAGTTGCAGGAGAAAATGGATGTGGTCTCTTTGTAGAAGCTAGTGTATCTGATTCTGTAGCCTGTGATTCGGCAGCACGTGTCTCGGCTTGATTCTTTGCTCTTGTGTAGAGGTTTCCTAGGAAGGCTAGATTGGACGAGTTGCCGTAGAATTCAGTTCCTTTTGTGTGCAGGTTGACTCCGCTCAAGCCGTCTCGAGATGCTGCGTCAGCAATCTCAGAGGGTGCGGCTGGTCATGGTATATCAGTTTAGAATTCTCGTGTACACGAATCGCTAGGGAGGCTCTCACTGGGAGCTTCATCATGGTGTATTGATGAGGCCGTTGGCATGTCTGGGATGGGAGTCTGCGGTTCGGGCAAATATGGCCCCCGAGATGTGTTTTTCAACGAATGACCAGATGGGTGGGAGGATCCAGACACTCGAGTATGTGAGCTTATATGGGTATTGCTCTGAGGCACACCAGGCCATGGTGATGGGCGCACAGCTTTGTCCTGACTTGACGGGATTAGCAAACGGATGCACACGGGCATTTGTAGCGGAAAGGAATTTGGGGATACCCTACTCTTGGTGAGAATTTCGAACAGCTCTCTTCTTTTCAGACAGAGATATTCTAACTGCACTTCGGCTACCATTGGTACGATAAACACAATCGAATGAATGGTCTGCAACATTTATCAGACTTTGACTTTATTGCTGACGCCTGTGCGTGTATTGCCATCGAAAAAACTTACAGGCACAATAAGAGCAAGGCTGTGCTTGGTCACACTATGAAGAAAGTTAGATCATTTACAGATTAATCAAAACGATTGAAATGGACTCGGTGAATATCGAATACCTTCGTTTTGCGAGAGCGGCACGTCTCGCATGCGCGTGAAGCTCTCGGCACACGACGCTGCGAGGCCCATCGTGCCTTGGGCTCGGCAGACTCCATATCACGTCGAGAATCAACGATAACCCCGATGAAGGCCTTAGAGCTGGCTTCTTGCTCCGTCGGGGGTTGTTGTTGGGGAGTAATTGCGGCGGATCATGGAGATCCAGCTAAAGCGGCAATGACAGCGTCTTCCCGAACCGACCGCCACTCTTCTCCGATGAGCCTTGCTCCTCCACGGACCTCACCGCGGGGATCTTGCGGGGTCCGGGTAAATCTTTCTAGAGAAATTTCAATTTTATCTGGGATCTTAGTATATTTGTTATCAAAACCTTTACTTTTATTCTTCTTTCCTCGTTGTGAACGAAGTATCATGGCCCTATGAGGCTGTGAATGCTGTCTACTACTTCCGCTACCAATTATGGCGCGAAATCCGGGGTTTCTCTGCACATACCAAAGCATATATCCTGCCGGATTTGCATTGAGAATGTTCTGAAGGCTTGATTTCAGGGTCTACATAGGATGTTGGTTGTTTTAAGCATCCATGTGAGAGCCCTTTGATCTATGAGATAGAGGCTCCGGGTTCCGACGGAAGCTGGGATCCGTCGGGTAGGGAATTGTACCCACATGGACCATTGCATCCTATGCACCTCTTCTTGCATCAAAGGAACATTAATGTGAAGCAAATAGGGTATGAAGTAAGGCAGTATTGTTCAAAATCATCTGAATGAGATGATATGCGTAGGTTCGAGAGTGAGCATATAAAGCCACACACATCGAAGGCCAAGATGGTTCTCCAAACGAAATATTTCAAGCATTTTTATCATGTCTCTCTCCACTGCAAATCAGGATGCCACCGATGTTTCCACACTTGATGGAATTAGTGATCGCACCAAAGCCAAATGGGCCGCTGGGTCTCCAGAGGACACTGCAGCTCGTCTCCCTCCGATGCTGGACTTGACCATCGAGAACATCACTGAAAAGGTGATGCAAATCAACTCTTTGTGTGACAATCCTCGTCTTCAATGTCTTATTACGAAGCTTGTGAAGGCCTCGCATGATTACGTCCGGGAGGTAGACTTGCAATTTGACGAATGGGAGCAAGCCTGGCAATTCCTCACTCGTGTATGTGACCTTGTAATCACTCCTTGAAGAGCTTGATAGTCAAACATCATATCTTTATCTCATGTTGCTTGGTACAACAATGAGATAGTCAAGATCCAATGGAGGTTAAATCATTACATGCCTATTCGAGAGCAGGTGCTTTTAATCGACAACCAACCTCTTCCAAGGGAAGGTAATATCTAAACTTACTGCGTCGGCGACACGGCGATTATCGGCGATAGAGATGTACGGATAGTTGTCTCCGACGGACCGACATCCTATTGGCTTGGAGCTAGCATTTATCCCCGCAGAGCGCCTTTCTTCTCCAAGACATGCTGTAATAGTTGCAACCTTGTTGGTCGCATTTCGTAATAGAAATCAGATCAATAACCTATTCCCCGCATGAGCTCAAGAATACCGAGGGTAAACGGCGAGAGTTCTATGAGATTCCCAAATTAGAAACAACATAACAAGCCACACTGTTATCGGTTCCCTCCTGGTGATATCAGGTACAGTATCTTATCAGTGACTCCTCCGACGGGAGGCATCCGAGAGTTCGCGGATAAGAACGGCGATGGCGAATGGGGTTATAGCCGGCTATTCGAGAATTGCCCGGCGTGATCATATAAAGGAGGTGACGCATACTTCCAGTCCTATATTTCCATCAAACAGTCCAATTCCTACTTCAAATCCATACTTGCTCTTATCTCTTAGCATCCACGTTATCGAAGTACCTTCAAACAACGCTCATCATGGCTATGGCCTGGAATCAGAACGCGCTACGGGCAGACTTTTGTCGTGCATTGTCAGAAATGTACAAGAGTGAGGTCCCATTATACGGTGACTTGATCGATGTTGTCTGGGAGGCCGATGCAAAGGCAGTCCAAGCTAGTAAGACGCTAGGAGGAGCCAAAGCTATTAACCCAGACGACGTTTTGCCTTCACGGCATCGAGTAGAAAGACATGGCGCCATACGGTTGGGAACGCCATATGAGTTGAGCACAATTCGTCGCATGTTTTCTGTCATGGGAATGTATCCTGTGGGGTACTATGACCTCAGTCTCGCTGGCTTTCCTATGCATGCTACCGCGTTTCGGCCGAAGACACCGGACGCATTATCGCAGCATCCGTTCCGCGTTTTTACCACAGTCCTACGAATGGAGCTTCTGACAGAGAAGACTAGGAAACTGGCGCAGAAAGCGCTGGCACAGAGAAACATCTTCACCCCAAGACTTCTCGAGCTTCTAGATATAGTCGAGAAGAATGGTGCTTTATCACCGGCTGAGTGCACCGAGTTTGTCACGAACGGGTTAGAAACATTTCGTTGGCACTCAAAGGCAACAGTGACTCTTGATGAATACATGCAGCTCAAGGCTGAACACCCTCTCATCGCCGACGTCGTCTCCTTCCCAAGTTCACATATCAATCATTTGACACCTCGCACAATCGACATCGACCTAGTGCAGCAGCTCATGGTAACCCAGGGGATGCCAGCAAAGGAACGAATCGAAGGGCCTCCAAAACGAACGTGTCCAATTCTTCTACGGCAGACAAGTTTCAAGGCTCTAGAGGAAACAGTCTACTTCCGAGATACACTCGATGAATACGTGAAAGGATCTCATACTGCACGCTTTGGAGAAGTGGAGCAGCGAGGCTATGCGTTGACACGAAAGGGCCGTCAGTTGTATGATCGGATTCTAGACCAGGTCAATGTCGACGCCGCGAAGAACAACCTCGAGGGAGGCGACTATGATAGACTCCTGGAAAGCCATTTCAAGGCATTCCCCGATAGCTTGTCGGAACTTCGCGACCAGAATCTTGCCTATTTCTCTTACCGAATGACCCCAACCGGCGAAAAGCTCGCAGAAGATGGCGTCGTGTCGACGAAACTTGGAAGTACAGTATCTCTTCAAGAGCTTCTAGACCAGGATATTCTGGCCTATGAGCCTCTCACTTACGAGGACTTTTTGCCACTTTCTGCAGGAGGCATCTTCAACTCCAATCTCAGAAATGTCTCCCAGTCAAAGCAGCTTATTATGAGCGCAGAGCCGGACCTGGATGGATTCCAACGTTGTTTGGGCACCTGTGTTGCTGACGAATTCCATCTTTACTCCGAGATGCAGAAAGAGTCTATTCAACGTTGCAAGCATCAGCTTGGATTAGCCATCATTGTCTAACTAACTGAGTCAACTGTAATAATTGGGGGCTCGACTTTTCACAATCTTGTCTTCCATCATCACATCAATTTCGCAACTGCGCAACGACCTTACGATACGTCATGTTACTCTATTATTTCCATACAATCAGACCATTAATTGGGTCTATTTTTAATCTGATGATTTCATTACTTCAAGCCTGGGTGTCAGGGATACCTCGTCTTCCATGTAAATCGAGAGGTTTAGGCGGAGCTTTTGCTTTCATCTTCAAGTAATTAATGCACGGAGGGAAAGACATTTACTTAGATGACTATTTCTGGTTCCTTGCGCAGACCTTTGTATCGAACCATTGACCTAATTTGGACAAGAACACAATTACCATTTAGCCGTTGCTATGACAAGTGGGGACTATCAACTCCTCATGCGACTTCCCCAGAGCCCATCTTCAACCGTCGATACTTGACCTGATCTATCGGAGGGTGCCGATCCACCATGGGGACGAAACAATGTCTTGATTAATTAGGCAGGTATGAAGGCAAAGTCTACGGCATCATCAAGCCCGAGACGCGCTATACGTTTACCCGAGCATACCGTACCAAGAAACCTTTATAGATTAAGCGACGAACCTACATACAATGAGCTCCAAGATGGACGATATGGTGGCGATTCTCGCCGGTATATCCTAATCCGGTCATCGGCCGGGAAAATGCCGTCGCCGACTCCCCGGAAGCGCCCGCTAACACGGCAACCCGATGCCGCAGCCTCTCTTAACTGTAGAAGGCGGTTCCTCCTGCCTCCCGGCCAAGGCCACACCGTACGAGAAAGACTTATATGAGGCTCAACACAGTGGCTTAGGTATCTCGGGTCCGATCTATTCAGATCCTTCTCCAGATTTTATACTGATTTACATAGTATAGTAATTGAGATTTCTAAAATAAGGATCTATATACACATCGTGGCTGGCCACCGTCATAAGACGATGCATCGCTTATGTTAATGCATAAAAAGCTTACTGAACTGCATGGCATCAACTCAAAGTCTACCATCTGATAACATCTCTTGGTGCATCTATGTTGGAAAAATTACCACCATTGTACCCGCTACTATCGTGGTGATTCTACGATATTTTGCTCGCTATGTTGCAAGAGCTGAGTCCTGGTGGGATGACTCTACTGTTGTGGCGGCGCTCGTAAGTACACAAGCTTGTTCTTACACTTGACCTGCATAGAAGACTAACTTTACCTTTGAAATAGATAATTAACTGGGCTCTTGCAGCTATACGATGGGTGCAGATCGCGAAATATGATCTGGGTCAAAATGGTGCACAGCTACTACCCGATCAAATCTCAGGGCTAGGAAAGGTATGGACAAAGTCCTATATCAACCCAAGTAAAGCTATATGCTAGCTTCCTGACAGAGCTTCCTAGCTACGCAAATGCTATACTTCATGCTGTTCTCACCAAAGCATCGCTCCTCCTCCTATACTATCGCATCTTTGGAATTGTGAAAGGATTCCGCTGGACTCTTGGGACATCCGGGTGTCTAGTGACCGGATATTACATTGCCTGTGTGATTGTTTCAATGGCAGGCTGCTCGCCAATCTCTAAACTTTGGGATTCCACAATTCCTGGACGATGTATCAATGACATTGCCTTCTTCCGATGGAATGGTGTTGGCAATATGCTCCTGGACGTTTTGATTCTTTGCCTTCCATACCCGATGGCATGGCGCTTGCAAACAACTTTGCGACAAAAGTGGATTTTGACTGGCATAATTTCGCTTGGTGGCTTGTATGTCCCTCTCCATTTGTGCATTTCTTTCCGAATAACTTGCTAATTCAGACCAGTGTTTGTGTCGTTTCCGTTCTTCGGATTACAAGCTTCGATTTCAGCACGCTGGATAATCCTACCTATGTCAGCGCGATACCATCGACATGGTCCTCCATTGAAAAATCGGTTGGAATTATCTGCGCATGCCTTCCAACTCTTCGGCCTCTTCTCAGGTTGCTGTACGGCAGCTCTGTCAACAGTATCCGCAAGAGAGCCAGCGCTTCATCCAATTTTCCTCCAAGAGGGCCCCCGAAAGATGAAGAGAATTCTCTGGATTCTTTACAGTCTCTTATATCTCCCACGCCTCTCACCTCACAGGCCAACGCGCAACACATGCGTGAGCCATCAATTCAGGAGATGAATACCGTTGAGGAGACCCTTGAGGAATTGAGTGGAGGGTCGGAAAGGAACATTCCTCGGCCTAAATCATTTGCCTAGACAGGCTCTTGATTTTGTTTGATCAATTAGATTAAGTTTCAAAATCGTGATACCCCAGGGAAACAATGGCAATACATATCAATTTTGGTTAGAAACAAGGCATCACTGTAAGGCATCTCGAAAGACACTCATCATGAACAAGGGATAACCGAATGATCTCATGGTCTGGATCATAGCCGCACATACTTGCATGGCGATATAAGGTGCGTACTATTGATGCTATTACCTTTCCATCCATTGTATAAGTCATCAGCAGTCGTGACTTGGGCGGTGGCAATCAATACTGGACCGAAGGGTCCAATCAGGTCATAGGAATCAAAAAAATAAAAAGTTTGGAAATAGATATAGAATACAATGCACAAGAGATCAGCCCAAAAAATCCCATCTATCTGTACAATAGCATGATGCAAGATAGGAATGCATCACACACATCCTGGCAAGTCACAATTCACACCCGGAGCGCCGCAAGAGAAACCCTTTTTCGGCCATGCATCAACTCCACCTGATCATGACCGAGCCTCGATCTTAGGTGTATCCTCGCTATCCTCAACGACAACGGCGCCCTCTTCCAACAACTCCTCAGGAGTCTTCACCCGAACTTCCATCACCCGCATAATTGTATAGCGGTGCTTGCTCCGGGCCGTCTTGGTGTGTCGCTGTCTCCGCTTCGTCTTCTCCTTGATGCGCATGGGCTCCGACTCAACACCCGTCACGCGGACTCGGCACTCAAACAGACGTTCATCGAGATGAGGCGCGCCCTTCATTGTGAAATCGCGCGATCCAAGAGCGCTCGCCCGGTTGAAGCGGAGAATGTCTCCAGCCTTGACCTTGGGCATAAGGAAAGGAAGACGAACGTGATCACCCTCCGTCAAGAGGTAAGGGCGGGCATGCAGCTCGGCGACAATATAGTGCGGCGATTGGCCGACCAGGTGCGGGAGGCGCGACATAAGGGACTTGGTCACTTCGAGAGGAGAATCAAAGGTCGGTGCAACGGGTTGCTTGGCAATTGGAACATCGGCGCGCGTTTGAGGGACGGAGGAAGGGTTGGATGGGTCGAAGGAAGGCACCTTGGGTGCATTTTGAGTCTCGGGCTGGGAGGTTTGCGCACGGGGAGTAGCACTCAATGGTGATTCGGGGCTTTGGGAAGAGGCTTGAGTCTGGGTCTCTTGTTGCTGTGTTCGGAGCAGGGCGGTTTGGTGCAAGCAAGCTCGTTGCCGAAGGGGAGCTGCATGCGAAATCGAGGACGGAGCAGTCCACCGCAAGTCAGCGGCGAGACTCCGGAATACTGAGCGAGAGAACATCGTGAAAGAACCGACTCCCGTTGTGTAGAGCGAATTGCGGGAAATCAATGGTTCGTTGGTGGCCGAGTAACTTGCAGGAGCGGCTTGTCCGTTTCCTCGAGAAAATCATCAACTGCGCTTGTGGCCGCATGGCTTCCCGTAGGATCACGTGTCTATTTACTTAGAAAGACCACTCACTCAGGAACAACCAGGGAACAGCATCAGGAGTCATTGGCTACGTACAACTTGGGCAATTATGGATATTATGTTATATCTAAATATTGATCATCAGCCTGACTCTAATTTTACATTGCGATGTGTGTTGAATTCATCATACAGTACTTCGTAGAGGGCTGGTTGATAAGGAGATCACATGATCTGATATCTTTGCCGCAGAAACAACTTTTTCGGTCTGCGATTAGATCTTGCACGTCAACCCCATCTTCTATTATCCCACCACTTGTGCTCATTTTTCGTTCATCATGGTATGTCTCCAAGCCATGCACTTCCCAATCTCTATGGGAGTCAGATTAACTAACGAAATTTTCCCACATACAGCCTCAGAACGAGTTCGTCGCACCCCCGCCTCAAAATCACCCCGATATTCCCACCTCCCAGCTAACACATTCCCACTAGGTATATCGAGCGCTGGCAGAAGCAACATGGTAAGCGGCTGGATCACGATGAGCGTGTCCGCAAGCGCCAGGCTCGTGAGGGCCACAAGCAGTCTTACGATGCCCAGAACCTGCGCGGTCTGAGGGCTAAGCTGTACCAGCAGAAGCGCCATAAGGAGAAGATTCAGATGAAGAAGCGCATCAAGGCCCAGGAGGAGAAGAATGTCAAGTCTGCTGCTCCCGACGAGCCATCCAAGACTCCTCTGCCCCAGTACCTGCTCGACCGATCCCAGGCTACCAATGCCAAGGCCTTGTCCAGTGCTATCAAGGATAAGCGTGCGGAGAAGGCGGCCAAGTTTGCCGTGCCTTTGCCTAAGGTTAAGGGTATTAGTGAGGAGGAGATGTTCAAGGTTGTCAACACCGGAAAGAAGACCCACAAGAAGTCCTGGAAGCGTATGATCACCAAGCCTACTTTCGTCGGTAACGACTTCACCCGTCGGCCTGTTAAGTACGAGCGGTTCATTCGTCCCATGGGTCTGCGTTACAAGAAGTGCAATGTTACTCAGTAAGTTTTGCCCGCTCGTCTAGTTGAGCCAGTCATGCAACGTATGGAGAAAGGAGAAACAGCCCCTCTCCATTACGACTGCGTCCCTTAGATCGAAACCTGGAGAACGATGCTAACATGCAATCTCTTTTTACCAGCCCCGAACTCGGTGTCACCGTTCAGTTGCCCATCCTCTCCGTCAAGAAGAACCCCAACAACCCACTTTTCACCCAGTTGGGTGTCTTGACCAAGGGTACCATCATCGAAGTCAACGTCTCCGAGCTGGGTCTCGTTACCACCACCGGTAAGGTTGTCTGGGGTAAATGGGCCCAGATTACCAACGTGCCCGAGAACGACGGCTGTGTCAATGCGTACGTGATATTCCTATCTTCATAATCTACATTTCCATACTAACCCAGCCATAAAGTGTCCTCCTCGTCTAAAGCCTACTTCACAAGGCCGCCACTATTTATTCCTCATTCCTGGCAGATACTCCCATCTGTCTTCGATACCACCCATGCTTCAGGCATTGCTGTGATTGGTTTTTTCTGCGGTTCATATGGTTGATAGAGAACTGCTCTTTGGTGTTTCTGGCGCATACAGTGTTAATGTTGTCTTGGTTTTTTCACGAAAAGTATTCTACCTTGCATGCTCGACTCCTTTGGGGGTGTATTTAACTAGATGAGCTCAGCTACATGCACACCAAACAATGAGTTCATGATGAATTTGAATTTTACTGAAAAGCAGAGAAATTTACTCTATGTGTGAGCCGCCGCCGAGTAGCCTAGGTGATATTACAAACAAACAGATGCCACAGTTTGCAGGCAGGGCCCTCGGTTGAGAGAAGAAAAAGTTGATCAAATTAAGCTCGGTCCCCAAGACAGGAGCCAAGTACTCGAAACTCCGAGAAATCCCAATGCATGGCTCAAAATGCCAATCAATGCAAGAGGGCCGAAAAAAGGAATGAAAGAAAAGTCATATACATGAAGGGGTTATAATCCACGAGCAGCGCTTATAGAACTTCGAAAGTAACCATCGTCTTGTACCACCAATTGGTTTGGCGGATGGTTCAATACCAAAACTTGCAAAGTGATGCAAGGAATAGAAAGGAGGAGGAAAGAAAAGTAAAGCAGTCAGATAGATGTCAATGAGATCAGCCATGAGATGAGATAGCTCTAAACAAGAAAAAACACAGGATCTGTGATAGGGGCAAGAATAAACAGACACAACACCATTAAACACCGGTCATGAGGTCGTAGTAACAAGTCGAGATGAATGAACAGAGGAGGTATAAGAACAAAGGGGAGTATGTGAAAGGAGCGGCCGAACACATCAAGAATTTTCTTCTTCGAGTGCTGCTTTTATTTTGGCAAAGAAGCCGGCGGGCCATGCAGCCAACTCCTCTTCTTTGGGAATGCCGCGTACCTTGCAGTGGTTCACAACATTGGCCAGAATGCGGCCAAGCATGTCCTGTGTGACAGGCACGGCACCCTCGAGTTGGGCATCGGGGTGCAAGAAGGGATCCCGCGGGCCAAGCATTTCTTCAATGGTTGGCCGAAGAGTCTGATCGCGCTGGAGGCATCGCTTCAGGGTCTTGATTAACCCCGAAGGCACCGAAACACCACCCACCCCATGCGTAGGGAAATCAATCTGGACTCGGGGGTTGGGAATTGCCATGATACGCTCGTAGTATTTGGCGATCTTGGCGAAAGGCGGCTGGCCGTACACCATCTTGTACAGAATGCAGCCCAAACTCCACACATCGCTGGGTTTGCCCAGTTTCATCATCTTGCCCACGCTAGCCGGTAGGCCCAGTGATGCATTTGAATCAACCAGAGCCTCGGGAGACATGTAGTTGGGTGTGCCAACTTGTTGCTCCCGGTGGACATTGACAGTGTTATCTTGAATGGCGTTGGCAATGCCAAAGTCAATCAATTTCAACCGACCTTGAACCATCAAGAAGTTGGCTGGCTTCAAATCGGAGTGGACGATATTGTAGTTGTGGACTGCTTGAACACACTCGAGCATCTCCTTCCAGTAAAATCGGGTGAAGTTGATGTCAAACACAGCATCCTCAGCATTGAGACGATAGGTGAGAATCTTCTCCAGATCCGATTCACCAATCTCCATCAGAACGCTGAGGCAATGTTTGTCCAGGTTGAGTTCCCAGTCAAATAGGCGCACCACCCGATCCACATTCTCAAGCTTCTTCAAAAGGTCAATCTCCCCCTTGTATCCAGTCAAAGTCAAGGGATCAACATCTTCCAAATTCACTCGCTTGAGAGCAAAGATCTTATAATTCTCAGCCATGACACGATACACACGGGAACTTCCACCGCGACCAATACAGTCAAGGCGGGTGAAGTGCTTGTGGTTGATCGAAACCTGTGTCCGCTTCTTTCGAGATTGTGATGAAGAAGCACCACCAGTAGCAGTGGCGGTTTCGAGGACCGACATTTTCGGAGGCGGAGGAGCCGGCCGGTGTGGAGTGTTGTTGCTTCGACTCGCCAGGATTTTCCGAGGAGAACTGCCTGCCGGTGTCTCTGCTGCAGCATCCTTCTTGTCCGTGTCGTATATGACAGAGATCTTCTCGGGCTTATCCAGCAAACTGAGGCCCTGTGGTTTGGCGCGCTTGAAAGTTGGCGGAGGTTCATTCTCTTGATCCCTCATGGAGGGCAAGGGTGGTGGTAAGGACGGTACCTTGTAGGCAGCTTGCTCTTTCCCACTCGACGGTTTGGAAGACACTTCCGAGGACCCTGGCGTGGACTTGGACTGCGATATGTAGGATTTTGGTGATGAAGATCGCGAGAAAAGCCCCTCCCCACTGGCCCGGCTCGCGGGTCGGTCTGGACGAGGACGATGTGATAGTTGGTCTTGTCCATCGTTCTCATGGGGAGGGCTAGGATCTGCCCAGGAAACCTTGGGTGATGATGGCTTTGCTGAGCTTCGAGGCTGGTAGCGATATTCAGCATTGACATCTTGCGGTTCGTCATGCTCACGAATGATGCCTTCATTCAGCAAGTAATTATCTTCGTTATTCTCTTCACTTTGTCGGCGCAACACGCCTCGCCGTGCTGGTCCATTCAGGAATGTACCAGTGAGTCGCCCAACTCGCTTCACTCGCAGGGAACTTTGGGGTGCAACATCGTCTCCATTGCGGCTGCGCAGGACCGATGAAGTACCAATGCGCGAGATAGGATCGTCGTCGTAATGTGATTTTCTTCGCTCACTGTCGGACCTATCTCCACTACCATATTCCTCGGCTGGTTGACGTTCCGTTGACCGTTTCGCCGAGGGTGAAATGGATGATGGGGAGCGGGTACCGCTTCGCGAGGCATTGATTCGAACACTTCGCGGTCGGGGAGCGGGTGTGATAAAGTCATTGGGCCGGTCTTGAGCTTCTGAGCTGGCACTGTGGCTGTTCGAAAGCGGAGAGCCTTCGCGGGAGAATCTCGAGGAGGAAGAGATGGCACCAATTCGAACGACCCGGGGCGCAGGACTTCCATTGGACTGATCATATGGTGATGCGTTTCGCGGCGATTGGCTTTGTTGTCGCGCTGAGCGCCGCTCATACGAAGAAGGTTGTTGGGATTGGTATCGGTGCTGTTGTTGACCTTGGTGCAGATGTGGCGATGACCCCAACCCGTCTCCATCTAGAAGCGCTTTCACCGAGGCGCTGAACTTTGGCTCTGGGACCTCATCATCGGAGCTGTCCCCAGTGTAATGTCTTGAGATGGATGGTTTGGCCTCGGCGTATTGGAGTGCTGGAGAGGCCCGTCTGGAACCCGAACGTGAAACTGCTGCAGATCGGGACATCGGTCGGGCTGATTGTTGATAGAGTGCGTTATTGTAGGCGGACGAGAGGGAATTTGGAGAGGCCATGGCGAGGTAGGCACTACATTGAAGTCGCGTATCAATGCTGGCCTCGGGGTGGCCCGAAGTTGTCGAATGTTTGTTGTTATTCGCAAAGGGAAAGTCCACTCATCTCGACCCGAGGATCCATCCCGAGGTGTGAACCAGCGCGCTCTATGGTCACGTGTGATGGTGTTGCCATGGCGACAGCCACAACAAGGATTGCCTCAATAGACGTGTATACTCGAGAACAGACCAAGATTTGCACCTTCCTTGATGGTCGATGATAATCTCTACGAGGCTCATAGATATTAAGGTTGTGAATTCTTGTATTCAGCATCTGTGGAGTAGGCAGATTTCTCCCAATACACTGGAGGTCGACTGGCCCACAGGTTCCAGTCATCCGAAATTTAACCCAAGGGTGCCTATCAGCTCAACCAGTGGCACCAATCTACAGAAACCACTTTGAATAGATGCTATCATAATACCTGCAACCATATTATCCAATAGTTTCTGCGTTTGATTAAGTGTCTTGCTTGTGTAATGACTTTACGGGGCGAGACCCGGGTAATGGCATTATTTATTGGCGGGTAGACTGTGTCAAGGACCATCCTGAATATATCTTCAGCTTCTCGGTAAACATGCTTGAGTGTTACAACTTCAACGGCGTAACCCCTTACTAAAATCCAGATACAAGGCTATTTCTCCATTCCCAAGGCAGCTCGAAACTCATTTTTATTTTCAAAGATGGAAGAGATTGCAAAAAGCCACTATCCTTGCCATGCCCGGAATACTGCAGCGTCGCCTCCACAAACCCTGGAAGTTCAACGATAAAAGCGAAATTTTGGCCAGGCGGTATCCCAACATCCATCCAGCTACCCACTGAGATAAGTGCGGTTGAGGTGTGGGATTTTCAGCTCATGATCAAGGGCTGGCACCGATTTGTTCGAGAGAAGTGGACGAGCAATGATGGAATTAGGCTCGCCGGCGTCGAGTCTTGATCACAACCTGGGATTCCGCTGATCAGGACCTTCGAGATGTAATTTATCTACTATCTTCAGACCATGAGAGAATCAACACCGAAACAAGCGGCCAATGCTGAACAGTTGGTTACCAATAAAGCTCCGGATTCAGAGCCACGGTTCACACCTGAGGTAAAGAAGGTCGAAAAGATTCGTTGATAACTCATATCTCTGACGCATTCTAGGAGATCGCTACATTGAGATTTTATAACGGTGCATCTGTATGGGGTGGCTGCTATCTTATTGCTGAAGCCTCGAAACCGTCAACAAACTAGGCGTTATAGGTGAAGATTCTGTTAATGCTCTACGAGTTCAACAATAATATCCATATCGTAGATAAAGTATTCGTCTTGTCTCCAAAAGAGAAGAATCATATAACCTTTTAGACTTTTAAGCAATACTAAGCTCTTGAAATAGCCGATTTCAATGTCCTGAAACCCAACAGCGCTAGCTAAGTTCTGCTTGATCCTTATCACCGTTATTCTATGAAAACATGATATCCATGATCACGGCATGCCTATCGAGTTCGCCCGGTGACCATATCGGCGTCTGCGAAAATAGCGAAAAATGTGACTGGTTGAATAGCCGTTTGAACTGCTTCTCATGCCACTTGATTCCCTCGACATATGAGCTCTCTCCTTTGGGTTGGAGAATTACCTGCATAAAGGCCCTCGTTCTCATTCCGAAATAGCCCGACGCGTAGCGTGTCGCACTGTCTGCATGACTGCATTTCAGAACATGTGCTTTGACAAACATGAACGATCAGGCACCGCATTGAAAACCTTGCGTTGGAGGAAATTTCTAGCGAGATTCGATTACATGTGATGCCGTGCGAATATCCACGAAAATAATAATGAGAGGAATTTTTTTTTCTGATCCTTGTGATCCGTTCGATCCTCGGTCCGATGGCCGAGGTAGGGCGTCAGACTGTCTGAGCCTGATTTGCAACATTGCTTTTTTTTCACGACGAGATAAGATCAAAGCAAAGACCAGGCGGTTGTGAAGATTTACAGTCGGATCATCAGTTTATGTAGATAAGATATTTACTAGCGTGAATGATTTTTGAGAGCTTAAGCATGGTTTGCAAATTTCGGACCCTTGAAGTTTGGCTGTTAGGGATACGATATAGCGGTGAGATGAAATGATCGAGTGTTCAACTGGCAAGATTATCAAGTGAATTTTGCAGTTGCATTGCTTCAAGACCTGAATTCACGAGAGAGTACATGTAAGAAAGAAGTAACTAACTAGCCAGAAAGGGCAAATGACAAATTCGTTCCTGAACCGACCCGAAATAAGCCTGGACTCGGATAGCGACCGGGTGTCGCGGAAGATACGACATCATGGGTTTAGCTGCAACCAAAGTTAAGGGTTGGAGTAACCCTTTGTAGCTGTATCACCAAGAATAAGTTGACTTGTTGGAAATCAGACTCCTGGCAATCTGACCGGGGAAAAAAAAGGGAAAAAAAAAAAGAAAAGAAGTAACAACAGTACGGAGTAACCGGCCCCTTACAAAAATTACATTTTATTACGGACCCCCGCTACGCGAGGGTCCTACACCTCAACGAAATCA